>JAZHYW010000904.1:0-135698 GCA_037355805.1 Ixodes ricinus
AACTGCGCATGCGCGGCCCGCTTCGCCGGAATGGAAAGCGGAGGTCCAAAAACGCGTTTTAGTAGACCGTTTTTCTTCAGCGTAAGAGCGTTTCGAGAGCGTTCGAAAATTCGCTTGCGTAGCCCCACCAGTAGACGTTTATAGTACTAGTAAGACAACAAAAAACTAAACGTTAACACCAAGAATGTGAAGGGAGCGTGTTTGTAAAGGTAGTAAAAACGAAGGCGAGAATAATAAACACAAAAGAGTAGGCACACACCCGAAGAATATTAAGCTATAAAATATAAATATAATCGTTCCACCCTGTGTGCGAGTGAAGCCGAAGGTATAAGCATGAGCATGTTGATCTAAACGGTACTTGCACTGCACGAGCGCGCGTGCTGGTCAAGGACGCTGAAAGGCCGGCACTCGCTCATGTAGCTTCTGCTCCACTCGAAGTAAAACTGAAACAGATTTACGTATTCGAAGTAGAAATGAGTATATACATGCATCATCATGCATGTATATACTCATCAAATTATCATGTTCACTAGACGCGGCACCGCGGGCCTCCATGGTACGGGCTGCTGCCTTTCCGCGGTGCCGCGGCTCTCCAGAGCCAAATAAATAAAGACTAAAAGACTAAAAATGAAAGAAAAGGACGAAGTTTGCGCATTCCGAGTACACCCTTTTGCGAAGTACGAGTACAGTGTTGCTCAAGGCTAGCAAGGCACCTGCACGATGAATCCCCGCGGTTCTCAAGGAAGGAGACTTCTACTAACGAGATTAAGCTGGCGAGACATCGAATCAATGATTTGTATCCCTCATGCCATGAAGCGCCGAAGCTTCCTTTCCGAACGCGGTTTGCTGGAAATTGCCAACATAGAAGAGAAATCCTTTAGGAGGCAATCCCGCTTAAAGAAGGACCTGGCTGCTCTGCAAGTGGGCCTCCAAATCCCAGCACCTGACAGATCGGCGCAGGGTGTTGCCAATCTGGCGAGACGCTTTGCATGGATCTTTGTCGACTGGCCTATCGCAACCGTCTGTTCGAACTTGGATGAGCGTTTGGATGGAACTTGTCGGTGTTCTCCAGTATTGTGAACCTCATCGTGGGTCACATCAACGAGAGGTTCGGCCACCTGCTCGCTGACATGAACAAACATAGGTGGTTGACCCTGGCGAAACTGGAGCTGTGCTCACAGGTGAGACCCTGCATGGTTTGTGTAAATTTCGCGTTTCCATTGATCTTAGCACAGCTGCTCTGTATAGTAAAAGTTACTTTTTTTGATACGCCAATAATTTACGTCTTTACTTTTGTTTCGGCACAAAAAAACAACAAGGTGTACATGGGCAGTGTCAGGACAAGTCATGACGAGCGCGTTTGTAATCTGTGAGTTTTAGTAGGCCACTTTTATGAGCCCTTTATGCTCTACTTTACGCTCTGCAAGAAGCATCGTCCCCACCGCGCATGCGTGGCCCGCTCTGAGTTGGAGCGTATAGTTAGCGGAGTGAGCGTGCGCTCCGCTTCACAACTTGCAGAGCGGACTGCCCTCAGCGTCCTCAGCGTGATCGCTTAGATCTCAAGATGGCTGCACTTACTCAATACGCGTCGATGTTTTTCACCGTGACCTCAGCTTGAAAGAGGCCGAATCAAGAAGTAAAGCGTACGCCCCACGCGTGAAAAGTAAACCATTCCATTTGAGTTCTATGTAACACAAAAGAGCATAATCAAACGAAGTGAACGAGTATCACTTTGCAACCAGCACGGTGTCGGTAAAGTCGTCGCGTTTTAGTGGACCTTCTATGGCTATGCAGTCAGATGTACGGGAGCGCAGTGCTTGAACGCCGATTATACCTGTGCACGCGCCCTCCTGTTGACAATGCCACTGAAAGCTGACCACGAGCATAGCGCTCGCAAGCCGCACCAAAGAAACCATTCCTCTCAACTTTATTTATTCATATTCGCTCGTAATTTTTGAGTGTGTTTAACTTGTGCTCCGGCAACGATGTTCTACCTGCAGTGCTTTGTGACTTTGCGCAGTTACTGGCACTGGTGCAGCACTCAAGGTGACTGCAGCACGCGCACTTGCTACGAAGCCGCTTTGTTGCGGTCAACTTTCAGGGACAAAAGCGATCACTGTGATTCAGCTTGGCAGAGTTGTCGCCATTGGGTTCGCAGTATCGCTGCCGACGCTAACCGAGTGCCGAGATCAGATGACCCAGCATCGCGCTAGGCGCTCGACTTGGGTTCGTGCACGAAATTACCAGCTCGGCGATTACGCATTCGAGTTCGATGGACGCCTGAACCAGTCGCGTCAACGACGACATCGAGCATCAGCATCTGGCAGCGTCATGCACCGATGTCTGAAATCTCACGCTCTGATGAACATTATGGCATATCGCAGTCAGATCTACGGGAGCAAGTGCTTGAACGCCGATTATACCTGTGCACGCGCTCTCCTGTTGAAAATGCCACTGAAAGCTGACCACGAGCATAGCGCTCGCAAGCCGCACCAAAGAAACCATTCCTCTCAACTTTATTTATTCATATTCGCTCGTAATTTTTGAATTGTTTAACTTTCCTCCGGAAATGTTCTCCTTGGATTTCCTTGGTAGATTTAGAAAATAATAGAGACTTGAATGCAGCCTTTTTAAAGTGCATGCCATGCTGCCACTATTCTTCGAGGCCGCCTTATTTTGGTCAAGCGTCTAGGGAGCAAGAGAGCTGCGTCATTGTTTGTCGCGGATGCGAGTCTAAATGTATTAGACACGAATGCTGCGTCAATGCTGGATATGAACTCGGTTCTGGTCACAAGTCTCGCACTAAAAGCGATGCCCAAAATATGGCGGCCGAATATGTTACCCGGCAGTGTTTTGAAAAGAGTTACCGAAAACGGTCGAAAGAATATTCCACGTCAAGTTTTTGTCTGGTGAAAACCAGACAGGCATAAACAATGCAAAATTTATCAAACACAACACTGGACTTCTAAGCAATAGCGGTAGACTAGAACGCTTTTCAGAAGTTTCGTTTTGAATTCCGGCGTAGCGGGCCTCGCATGCACAGTTTGACGGCCTCAGAGCTTAGCGAAATTAAAAAACAACTAAATCTTCTTTTTTTTTTACATTTACGATAAAAATTGTTTTACAGCCCTACCATGGAAATACACTTTATCTTATATGAGTAACAAGTCCCATATCACATGTTTTGGTAGTGTTTAAATACTGCAGTGTTGTAAGAGTGCCTTTTTTTTTCTTTTTATTAGGCCGTCAGAGACAAGGGAGCACCCCTGGACAACTGTTGGGGTTTCGTTGACCGCACAGCATGCCCATATGCCGTCCATCGAAGAATCAGAAGCCATACTTTTCTGGTCACAAGAGGGTGCTCGTCGTGAAGCACCAGGCAGTGATGTGCGCAGAAGGCATAATTTGTCAGCTGGACGAACCCTACAAAAACCAGGGGCATGTTTTTTTTTTTTTTTAATATTAGAATGCGTAAACTGATCACACTGGATCATATCCACAGCTTTTGTACTGAGCGAAATACTTGTCCAACTAAGCTGAAAGGCATCTAGAAATATTTTAATAAAAAAAACATTTACTAACGACTCCCATTTTACTTCTCAGATGTGCGTGTGAATATTGCATCTAATCAAATTACAGTGTTACTGTTGACTTCAGCATTGTAAAAGTAGCCTGTGTTGCGTGGCCTTCTATTGCAAGAAAACACCGTAGCACAAGTGAGGCTGAAACTAGGAGGGAGCTTAAGCCGAAAAACGCACTTTCAAAAACACACAAAAGAAATGAAAAGAAGTGTAGCCAAGCAAAATGGTTTCATGTCATCCCCCAAGGCAGATACATACACTGCGCTCCACTGTTAATACGAACACGATAAAATCGCTTTTATTTGCAGTTTATTTCTTTGACAGCTATTGAGAGAGCTGAAAGTTTGTCGCTCAGATTAGTGCCCCAAACGAGCGCTTTATTCCATACCAATAGGTTGCTGTCAGCCCCTCGAATTTAAGGTGAAAAATAAAAACAGGATATTGATTGTTCCCGCTAACAATGTCGCGCAGTGTACATAAACACCAGATACCCTATCACAAACCGAAGCATACGAAGAAGAAAAAACTCATTTCATTGGGAAAACGAAAAAGTAGAGACATAAATGGAGCACTCACTTTCGCTAATTTGCACTGTCTTGCTGCCTAAACCAAACAAAATATCTGTCCGTTTGCCGACTGCTTTAGTCTTTAGTCTTTAGGCACTGGGGAAAGGCAGCAGCCCGTATTATGGAGGCCCGCGGTGCCGCGTCTATAGGAACATGATAATGTGATGAGTATGTACATGCAAGATGACGACGACATGGGTTGTTGGTATTGGGGAGGATGGCAGTCCGATTCGCAGAAGTCCAGATTTCGTGGAGGCGGATTGGGCGGGTGAGCAGCGAGCCATGGGGATTTGGCACGCCGTTCGATCGGTGCATGAAGGAGCCCCAGGAACATGATGGCGCTGTTGCTCACTGGGGTCCACTGGGGTCAAAGCATCAGGCTCCAAGGAGGTAGCCCAGCCAAAGTAGAAGCTGCCGCCTCCGAGGAACCGAGGCCCAGGGCTCAGATTGAGGCACCGCCGTCGCCCGGTGTGTCATCCTCTCAACGTCGTCGTCGCAATCTCGCATAGAAAAATCCAGCCCGCTGGCTTAGACAAGGCAGCACCTGTTCCCACCGTTCAGGGGCCGTGAAAGGATTGCGGCCAGCGATTTCCCGAAGCAGCCAGAGGTTCTCGATCACCGTGAAACGTTTTCTTGAGGACGCCATTTAAAACAAAGTCTGCGCAGCCATCTTAGTGCAGCGAGGTTCATAACGGTCAAGCGCGCTCCCAAGCATAAAAACACCATCTACTGAAGCTTTACTGAGAGTGGAACGTGCTTCCTAAAATGGCGAGGAAAGCGGAGCTGACGCTTCACGCTCAAATCTCAGAGCGGGTCGCGCATGCGCGATGGCGACTCCGCTTTCCATAGAGCGGAGCGAGAAAGCGAAAACGGTCTACTAAAACTCTCTAATAGCCCGACGGCTGGACGCTGGCCTGCGAGACGTCGTAGGTGGACACCAAACCTACGGTCTCAAAGGCAGGACCATCGCCACAAACCTGCATACCATGCGAGTCGCGTGCGAAGCGGCGCAGGTCCTCGGCCAGCCCCTCGCAGCACTTCAAGTGGACCTGAGCAAGGCCTTCGATCGTGTATCGCACTCTTTCCTCTTTGGCCTTCTGGAGGGCTGTGGGGTTGGATCGCGTCTTCTGAAGTACGTGAAGCTGTGCTACCGGGACGTGTCGACTTGCCTGCTTGTGAACGGAAACAGGACTGCCTCCATTCCCATCAGCAGATCGGTGCGACAGGGGTGCCCAATGTCGCCCATTTTGTTCGCGCTCTACCTCGAACCTCTGTGCAGAGCTATCGCGGGTGACGTGAACATCCGTGGACTAACTCTGCCGGGAGGCACCGTAAAGGTGCTTGCGTATGCGGACGATTTAACGGTGCTGTGCTCTTCGAGAAGTCAAGTGCAGGCGGCGTTAGAACATATCGCAGCCTTCTGCACGGCCTCCGGTGCCCAAATGAACGTTGGGAAGTCAAAGGGAGCGTGGCTCGGCGAATGGGACTTCAAGCCGGAACAATTTCTAGGCATAAGTTTTGCGGACTCTGTCACGAACTATTTAGGAGCGAATTTGAACCCTGAGCGTCTCAGCACGGGACGTGGTGGAATTGATCTGAACCGTCTAAATGTGAAAGTGTTAGAGTGGCACGGGAGGCAGATGTCTCTGCCTACTCGGGCTTTTGTGTGTAATGCTGTGTTTTTTCCAACCATATGGTATCCGGCCCAAGTAGGACCGTGTGCACAAAGTGAGATTTGCAAAGTGCAGCGTTTTCTTGCCACCTTTGTGTGGGAATCACTGTTTGAGCGCATGAGACGCGACAACTTGTTTTTGAGCCAAAAGAAAGGCGGCCTTGGGTTAGTAAACGTTGAACTTAAGTTAAAAGTTCACCGTTTTATGTTTTTCAGAAGTCAGAGAAACGACATTGTTTTATCCTCCTTCAGAGTGCTCGGAGGTAACTTTCTAGGGCATTGGTTAGAAGGTGAAGCTGGGTCTTCCCGCTCACGGATCTTAAAATTCTACAAAGAAATTGAAGCAGCGATTAAATTTTTTAAGGACCGCTTTTCTGATGAGTACCTTGACAAGGTGAAACGAAAGACTCTGTACTGGGACACGCTCGACATGATAATTCCTGTTCCACTGTATCGGATGTGGGAGGGAACAGCAGTGGAGTCGGATGTTTTCAAACGGCTCCGCCGCTATCCCGTAAGAACAGCTACAAAAATTTTTTCTTGCGACTGCATCTCAGAGTCCTCCCGGTAAAAACATGGTTGGTGCAAAAGGGTTTTTTTGTACCGTGGTCTACGAATTGCGCGCTTTGTCCTTTTCCGGAAACACTGGAACATGTCATCCTATTTTGCACAAATGCAGAACTTTTTGGGCACAGCTGCGGGCGACGCTAAAAGTTGATCTGTATGTGTCGTGGCGAAGTGCAATGTTTCTTGAGTGTGGGACAGAAAGAGATAGTCGAGCCTTGGAGGTTCTGACCATCCTTGGTTTGCACGCGTTGTGGAGGTCAAGAACGGATCACCTTCATGTTGTCGAAGGAGGGAAACCTGCGTGGAGGCATTTTTTGGATGGTTTTGTCTATGCCAGCTCGCTGATTGCGACTACAGAGCAGGAGGGGCTTGAGTGTTGGGAAACACTTGAGGCTCGGCTCGGAGTGCGCGGGTTCTCTGCCATCACCAAGTGAAACATGCCATTTGCCTTGCGGCGGTTTCCCGGGTTGATACTGCTTCTGCGCGTGCGCTCTTTGAACTGTAGATTAGACATGTGAAATGTCTTGTCACTTTCTGTTACTCTGCACAGTGTTATGCTCTTTTGTGGTTCCACTACACTTTGATTGCAGGAGGAAGTGTGAAAGAATTTTTTAACATGTACATAAAATCAATTTTAAATAAAAAAAAAAGAGGAAGTGGTTGAGTGGGCTAACGCGTCTCAGCTCGGAGCGTGGAGCGAAAGCTTGCGCTGGGAACCTCCTGGGTTCGATTCCCCACCGCCCCCGCCCGTTTCGATCTGGATGAGTTTCGTACCGGCACGCGTTCGTGTGATCACTACTGCGTGATGCACGTTACAAACTCCAGGTTAGCGGTTGTACCGCACTGGCTAAATTTCTCATCTACAGCTAAGAGACCCATTACCAGTTGAGGCGCATCTCCCCATCATGGCTGTATAAACATAAAGAGCAAACCAATTTTTAGATGCGGTGTTAGGAAGCTCAAGTGATATTGTTTTGCACTGTGGCGGACTGTTTTCACATTTCTGGAGGATGGAAATGCGTTTCCGGCAATTTCAGATAAAGTTTCAGATAACTGGCAACCATGTTTTTAAGCACCAAGATGGCCGAAGTGTCGTTACTCTGAAGCGCAGCTTATTTAGTGGTTCTAGACCTACCAATGAAGTGATATATTTGCCGTTAGGGGCGCATTAGACGGGGCTTGAGTTATGTCCGCTCCTTTCTATAGTTATTTATTTATTTACTTAGTTTACGTGCCCAAAAACAACCATGCAGGTCGCTCACGGGGTCGGTCGTTAAGACATCTCCCAGTCCGGCCAGTATATCGTTTCCCACAGGAGAGGGAAAAGGAATATACTACTCCTTGTGTGTGTGTGTGGGGGGGGGGGGGTGCTTGGAACGAATCTTGTCTGCCTTTGGCGGACAAATATATAAATATGAACAGGAAAAAAAAACACACAATTTTCGGTTTCAAACACAAAGCAATAAACCCACAATAATTAAAGCTCGGCAACAAGCACTTTCACTTGGTTCCTGAACACCTTAATGCCACTGCATATATCAAGTTCGACATTTTCAATATTGATAAACAGAGATTGTATCCGTGGCAGAGGAGATATGCAGACATGTACAAGTTACTCAAAAAAGTAATTAAGTTAAGTTACTGAGTATTCATGTCAAAAGTAATTTGAGTAGAGTAGAAATTACTCAAATGGAAAGTAATTGAAACAAATTACTAATTACCGTAAAAAGTAGCGAATTATACTTTAGAAGTTACTTTGAAGTTAATTTCAATGTTTTTTTATGGTGAAAGAGAAAGTACAGTGGTCTTCATCCGTTAGCGAAATTGTGCTAGCCAAGTATGAATCGGCTTGTTTTTTTTTCCACAGTAATGCTTTAATGGCTGGTTCTGCTTCTGCGTGCCTAATTGTTTTGTACTTTCTGGTATGTTTTGTTAATGATGTACTGCGAATGTGTCATTTCTGCTTTGAGGTTTAACACTGTCTGAACTTATTTTTTAGACAGTGTTCGCTTGTTTACAGTCTTGCGTAAAGTACATCTAAAACGTACTTGAAAGTACAAAGTAAATGAGAGGTTATGCACTTGAAGTAAATTAGTAAGTACACCGGGTGCAATGTATTTGAAGTAACGTATACACATACAATATATTTCAATGTAAAGTACAAGCACTTTTAACACAATCCTTCATGATGCACTTTCATTCTCTATACAGTGCTTTTTTTAACTGGTATGCATTGTTCCAGGGGTAATCGGAGGCGCATCAGTTTTTTACTCAAATGGCAGCAAATATTGTATAAGGTCAAGTCGCCACAGGGTAGTTGTTTTACTCTCGCTGACGAGCTATTTGACACAATCAACTTACAAGGCACTTATTTCCATCGGTCTTACAGCCGCTATTACTTCACTCAGAGAAATGACCAGGTGATGCCTCGAACGAGCGCGTTTTCACACGACGATACCGCCATTTTTTGTTTTCAAATTCGGGGAATGTACATTGAAGTCGAGAGTTTTACTTTTCTCGGAAAATACAAGTGCATGCTCAGATACTTTACTTCAAGTAAAGTACAGTTTTCCAGACAGTCGTACTTTAAATGTCATGTACATAAAGTACTTCCCAACACTGTTTATTCATTTTTTATATATAAAAACGTTGGGGGAATTAATAGAGGTTTCTCGAACGACATTTGAATCTTTGAAGGTCTGCATATTCTCAGTTTTGGGAGGAAAGGCAACGCAAAAATGTAATATTTGCGTTGTCCTTGAACAGGCGATTCTAGGAGTACAGCACAAACTGCGGGAGCACCAGATGAGTTTCAGAGCAGGTGCTGCATTTTGTTGGCTCCTTTGAGTTAGGATGCAGTGTCTGCACCTCCTGTAATGGGCGAGTGTTTCTACGTTGGCGAGAAGCGGGGACCAGCCCTTTCTTCAAATGGGTCAAGTCGCCTTGAGCTTCGGGACACAGAGAAACGTCAGCCTTCGGCGCTAATCCCGCAGTTACTCGGCCTCTCTTGCGTCGTGTCTGTTCGCTCCCCGCGCCTCGTAGCAGTGTTGTTGCAGTGGGAGGGAAGGGGGGGGGGGGGGGCATGTGAAAATTTTAGGGGGGGGGGGTATCGGACCCTTTAAACCATTTTCTCTCCCCCCATTCCTACGCCACATGCTTTCTCCTCGTTGCAAATATCAGCTGATCTTCCAACATCTCATCTCCTTTCTGCAGGAATGTTTGTTGATAGGCAACCACTAAAATTCGAAAGTAATTTGTAACTTGAGTAGAAGTTACTCAGAAAGAGTAATTAAAGTAAACTACTAATTACCGAAATAAAAATGTAATTGAAAGTTACTAAACTACTCAGAAAAGTAGTTAAACTACAGTAACTGGAGTAGAGTAGTTGAACTACGTACAAGTCTGAGATATAGTTTACAGACGGTGTGAATGCTGAAAGTACTGCAGGTCCTAGTGGAACGAGGAGGGTCATGAATGTTTACATCCCGTAAAAGCGAAGCACTGTCAAATACGCAATTTTGTACAGAAAGACTAAGTCGCGGTCTGCTCTTCTATTGGTCAAAGGTATCAACGAAGTCTTATGAAGCAGAAAAGTGTAGTCACAATAGAAACGGCGTTGAAAGAAGAGATCATAAACAATACGTATTAGTGCAACTGCACATTTTCGATGGTTATTCCTTGTGTTCTTGATAACGAATTCCAAGCCACAGAACCGAACTCAAGCCTAGACCTAACTAGGGTACAAAACAGGCACGTAGCCAGGATTTTGTTTCGGGGAGGGGGCCCGCCCATGACAAAATGCTGTATGAGGGGGAGGGGGAGAGGATCGGCCCAGCAAAATTGAAGATTTCGGGGGGGGGGGGGGGGGGCTGGGCTCCATGGGCCCCTCCCTGGCTACGTGCCTGGTACAAAATCAACGAATAATGGAGGCCGGGTTCTTAATTGGCTACAGGTTGCCGCTGATGATTAATTGCCTCAAGACGAAGTATGATTTACTTTTTATGCAGCTGGGTCCTCTGTCGCGAGAAATTGTTTACAGCGCGTGCAACTGTCGCTAGGGCGCCCTCGGCGACTGCAAGCACTCTGCCGCAGACTTGTACACGTTACTGAAAAATAGTAATCAATTACATTTACAATTACTCAAGGCTAAATTGTAATTTATTACAATTACAATTACCCTCCAATAAAAGTAAGTGACCGTTACCCCAAAAAGTAATCCGTTACTTTCGTGGCGTTACATCCAACAATATTGTCTTCAATTAAGAAACAAAGGGAAGACGGTTATTCAAGTTCTTATTGTTGCAACCTGTTCCATTTAATGACCTTGAGTATTTTGAGCAACAGCTGGCTCTCGAAAGTCTCGTCAGACATTTTGCGTTACTTCTTACTGAAGATGTCGACTGCTACGCTGAACACCCTTTGAACTGAGGCGCTGGATGGGAGTGCCATATTGTGCCTCACGAATGTTTTATGCTCTGCATTGGGCTTCTTCAGCGAAGCAATGGAAGTAATATTTACCTCGAAGATAGAGCAAAGCTTCGTCGTTGCAGCCGTTGCCTGATATTCGAGAGTTTTAGTAGATCGCTCCGATACCTCCGATACCCCCGATAACGATATGTAGAATACGAAAAGGCGGCGGCGGAGTATCGGGTATCGTTATCGGAGTCATCGGACCGATCTACTAAAATTCTCCATTGTCAAAATCGCGAAGCTGTAGAAGTGGTCATACACCTAGCCAAAACTAGGATGAGAATTGATTTATGTCCAACTTACTATACCGGCCCGTATTGCCAGACAATAGCAAAACATAGTTGTAACAGTAAGGTGATAAATAAATAATAAATAAGGTTTGGTTCGATATTCTTCTTCCTTTGGTTCTGAACATGTCGAGCCTCGGTTGAGACGTTGGTGAATAAAAAAAAAAAAATTCCAGCATATAAATATATAGTAATCGCAAAAAAAAAGGACACTCATAACAACAATTATTTAGAACGTCGGTTAAAACAAGGAAATGTAAACGCACGTTTGCCGTGTGTACCTTTTTGATGCCGTTCAAGAACGCACGGAGCACGAACCGACTGCAGTTTACTCCGGTTTTCTCCAGATAGACGTCCGCTGATGCCACAGCAGGCAGCGAAGGACAGAGTACTAAGTAACCCGCGCTCACGAGTGTAACTCTCTCCTCAATCCCAGAATATTGTCTACGTCAGCCACCATTATGTTTTATTTGCAAAAATATCTGCTTGAGATAAGATGCGTCCTGCTGGAAGTAAAAACAGGAAGAAGAAAGGAAGACTATTCCCATTTTCGAAGTGCTCGCAAAAAGCTGACTCACAAAAAGGGTGACTGATGTGCAGATAACCTGGCTGGAATTCACAAATAAAGTGGGCCAACTCTAGAAGTTGGACTACAAAAAAGTAAGTAGCGTTTAAAACAGGGTCAAATAACATGAAAGAAACAGAAAAAAAACATCCTGTTTTCTATGAGAAGATGATAAGTGTGCAGCAATGAACGAGGATGCTTGTGGCAATAACAACTTCACATATTATCACATCTCTTTTATTGGATTTGAGGGTAGACGGAGCGTTGTCTCGTGTTGTGATATTATGAAAATGGTTGCAGTCACTATAACCGAGAAGGACATTGTTAGTTATTGTCTGTGCACTTACCTTCTCGAGCTTCTCGAAGAGGCACACAATCACTTGGTGTCCTCCTCTCCCCGTCTTCGATCGCAAAGAAAAAAACAAAGGGACTAAAAAAGCGGATATAACTTGTCCCACCCGCCCCTTTTTCTTTTTGTAGAAATGCTTATTTGGATTTTTTTACATTGTTTTTAGGGTCTAAAAAAATAGATTCAGGGGCTTGGTGTTGCAAAAAAAGGCGTTGCGGAACTGAAGAGTGCCAAGCCTCCCTTTGCGCTGGTCAATTCGCGTGACAGTGTCACTGCGCTCGACTTTACCATAATAAAAACAACCCTTTCTTTAGAAAAAAAAGGGGGGGGGGGTTAGTCCTGAAAAAAATATGTAACGAATTACAAGGAATCCGTTACGTAAAAAATGTAAGGGAATTACTTTAAAAATTACTCTAGAAAATATGTAATTATTCCGTTACTAAATTACCGATAAATGTAAGGGATTACAAGTAATTTCGTTACTTGTAACGGATTACGTACAAGTCTGCTCTGCCGCAATTCACCTCTGCCGCCGTTCCTTGTCCCTAAAGCCCTCGATCCTGGGAAAAGTGGAGGCAATCTTTGAACTAGCCGCCGCGCACACTATTGCCCAGTCGTCACGTGACATCTGGCTTTCGGTTCTCGACTTCCGGTCGTCATGAATTTCCCAAGCTGTTGCTGCTGTCGCCATGTTGCTACGCCGCAGCTGACGGCGGCTGACGGGTACGCGGGCTCTGCGCCCGTAGAAAAGTCGACCGGAAAGCTTTGCAGTGGTCCCTCTGAAACGGAAAATGAACCTCGGAGGAAGATCTTGCTTCACCGAATCGGTCGAAAAGATTTCAACCCGACGGGAGCCGTAGTTATGCGAGGTAGGTGCTCTGCATGCAAAAAGACAGCTGTTTAGAGTGAGTTATGCATTCCATTCCACCGTAAACGCGAGCGATGTAAGAGCGAGCACCACATTGCCAACTTGGCATGCACGGACGTTCGTGCCGTGGAAGTAAAGGCCCCTACGCACAGTTGCGTTTGAGAGCGTTTGACTGCGTTGCGTTGAGAAACGAAAGCGAGTCACCGGCACATCTGCGCTTCGTATGAAGCGTGGAATCCAATTAAAGGAATTGCTTTGCACGCGATAAAATAAGCATGAATGTCCTGCGTTCTCGCAGTCGCAAACGCAGTGAAACGCTCTCAAACGGAACTGTGCGTCGGGGCCTTGTCGTTAAAGGGATGCTGAACCGAAAAACAGAATCTAAATTCTTTGTCGTTTTGATATTTACAGCACACGAATGGCTCTTAAATGACGGTACTTGAAACACTAAATTAGTCTAAAATGTATGATTTGTGGAAATAAACAAAAATCAGCAGAACCCATCCTTTGGGAATGATTATCTACGTTAATGCGAATAGCATCAAACGGTGCGGAGTTATGCGCGTTCGTCAGGTGGCCGGCACACTCTAGATACGCCAGCCCACTCTTGAGGCGATTCTAAATTTGTTGACACTTTCACAGCCCTGCGCACGATCTCCGCAGCCCAGCACGTGCGTTTGTGTCACTTAGGAAGGCGAGCAAAGCACGCGCCATACGCACAAACACTCAAAATGGTACCGACCAGACTTTCTGGCGTCTCAGCTAGTCTCAACCAACGGTACTCTAAACGGTTGTTTATATCTTTACCATAGGACGCGCTTTACAGCGCTGTCACAGCTACCGGTGCGCGCGCGTTCCATGCACGAGGGCTCATTCCGCTCTCGTGAGGCTGAGCACGGCCGCTACATCACCCTCTCCCGAGCGCGGGAGAGGGTGAGCTAGCGGCCGATGCTCAGCCTCACGAGAGCGGAATGAGCCCTCGTGCATGGAACGCGCGCGCACCGGTAGCTGTGACAGCGCTGTAAAGCGCGTCCTATGGTAAAGATATAAACAACTGTTTAGAGTGCGTTGAATGACTGCCTTCATAGCTGGATTCCAATTTCGAACGCCGTCGAAAGCGCACGCGGAATCATGAGCTCCGCCGGAGCTGAACAAGCGTCCCTGCTTGGGCGCGGTGATAGGGCTTTGGATCTTCCTGCTGATTACCGGTTTATCCTGCCGACGCTACCGGCGAATGACTCTTCGAAATGCACGGCATTTCTGCACGCTGACATCGGAGTGCGGCCGTACCGCATTGAAGATTTCAAGGAACCTTTGCGGCAACTTGGCGTCCTGAGCGACGTGACCGGTATGGGAGTGTTCCAGATGGGACACGTTTGGATTGTCCGACTCAAGTCGACGGCTGCCAAGGAGAAACTGATGATGTCTGGCAAGTTCAAGGTGAAAGGAGGTTGGTGTGTGCCGATGGACCCTGATCGACGAGAGGTCCGACTCAAGCTTCACTGGGTGCCTTTCGACGTGCCCAACGACGCCCTGAAAAGGGCACTGGAGGAGTTCGGCGTGGTGAGAGAGATAATCCGAGAAAAATGGCACATCGACGGGTTTGACGGCGTCGAGTCGTCGACTCGGGTGGCACGGCTGTCACTGAAAGAAGGCATGACGCTGGAAAGCCTGCCTCACCAGCTTCGGATCACCGGAGGCCCTGTTCTCGTGGTTGTTCCAGGACGTGCACCACTGTGCCTTCGGTGCAAGCGGTCTGGACACATTCGCCGTGATTGTAGGGCGCCTCGCTGTAGTGAATGCCGTGAATATGGTCACGAACGCCAAGACTGCGTTCGATCCTACGCTCGTGTCGCAGGAGGACGCCAGGCCGATGAAGACACGAACGAGCTTGTGATGGACGAACAAGAGGCGGAACAGGCGGCGGCGCCCTCAACGCAAGCGTCTGTAGCGTCGGCGACTTCAAAGGTAATCGCTAGCAAGGAATGCGAAGGGAAACCCGACGGAGAAAAGGAGCCTTTTGTGGTCACAGCGCCAGCCGAGACGCGGACCGCGAAGCTCCAGGACACCACGGGGGATTTCGAACACTCAGCAGGTTCGGATGCAGCTACAGTAGAGGCAGCAGCGGAGAAAACGGCTACGTTCAAGGAAAAGGAAGTGGTGCCGGAGAACAGCCCCAGCGAGAAAACGCCCCTGGACGCGATCATTTCGAAGCGGCGACTAGAGGACCTGGGTGCAAGCAGTGCTGCCGCCAGCGAGCAGGCACTGCGACGCCTGGAATATCAGTGGAAGGTCGCCGGGAAAAAAGGACGCTATACGACACGCAGCCGCTCGCCTTCGAGGGCTCGTGAAGACCGGCTGTCACAGTAAGCTGGTTACCCGCTACCTCCCTGATTGGCAAGTGTCTGATTGTTGGCGCAAGGTCATAAGCTCCTAATTTTTTTGAGGCCATGAAACAGCTCGAGGTCGCACTGCGTATAGCTACCCTGAACGTAAGAGGACTGTCTGCAAGGCGAAGGCAGTGCCAGCTCAGAAGGTTGTTCTTGGAAAACGACCTCGACGTGATAGCGGTCCAGGAAACCAAAATTGAGAGCGAGGAGCAGACCGAGCAGATGGTGCGCCAATTTGAGTCGCGATACGATGTATGCGTAAGCCATGCGGTAGGGAGGTCGGGAGGTGTATGCATCTTTTTGAAAAATTCTTTAGGTATTATTGTTGAGAATGTTGCTTCGCGTGAAGATGGGAGAGTCGTGTATTGTGATGTTTGCTTTTCAGATCAAAAGTTTCGTATAATCTGTATCTACGCACCGACCGTAGAGTCGGAACGATGCCATTTTTTTGAAAGTATAGCGGAATATTTGAAGTGCGAACGACTGCTTGTGGTGGTGGGGGACTTTAACAGTACATGCGCTCCAGAAGACAGGACCCCTCATGGTCGCCGGAGGGATAGCAGTGGCGATGTCTGGAATGAACTGGTTAATGAGCATTACTTGGAGGACGTAGCACATTGCGGAACGGGCACGAAGGGCGTGCAGTTCACACATTTCCAAGGAAGCAGCCACGCACGGCTAGACAGAGCATACGTGTCAGTTGAGCTTGTTCCGCTGTGTGACCACTATAGTGTCGAGCAGGTGTGCTTTAGCGACCACTGCCTCGTCACTTTCGGGTTAGGATCAAAAAGAAAAGACCGACACCAATTTAATTGGCACAACTGGAAAATGAACTACAAGCTCCTTAACGACGAGGTGTTTAACGACAAGATAAATACAAGGATTGAAAATTTAGGGAACATCTGCGGGAGCGAGATGACTAGAGAATGGGAAGAATTTAAACGAGCAGTTAAAATGGACGCCATAGAAAGATCAACCACTCTTAAGTACGAGAAAGAAAAAGAGGAAAAGCAGCTGCGCTCAACTTTAAAGAAGCTTGTTCTAGAAGAGTGTAAATCCCCAGGGTTATTTATAGATGACATTAATAAAATAAAAAGTAAGCTACAGCTCATAGATACTGAACACTACAGAGGTGCGATAATACGTGCCCGGGCAGAAAAGTTTCTCGCGGGTGAAGCACCAACAAAACGAGCGTTAGCCACAGAAAAGAGATACGCACGCGCCAACGAAATAACTGAAATTGATTATCAGGGTACCACGACGCGTGACTCTAGCATAATTGAGCGGGCCTTTCTTGAATTCTACGAAAGCTTACTGAGTCACAAAGTCCCAAAAGAAGAAGGTTTCACAGAAAATTTTTTGCCCCTTCTGCCAAAGATAGGTAGTGAAATAAAAGAATGGTTAGAACAGCCGATAGGTGTGTCCGAAGTAGAAAGAGCCATTGATGATTTGCAAGGCGGAAAATCACCGGGCCCTGATGGTTTGGGTGCTGCCTTTTATAAAAAGTATAAAAAAGATTTAGCTTGTATTTTGTTACAAGTGTATCGCGAATGTTATGAAAACAAAGTTTTCCCGCCTTCGTTTTTATTTACCCACACAGTCCTTATCCCCAAAAGTGAAGACACTATTAAACTCCGTAATGTAGCAAATTACCGGCCGATTACACTAGCTAATACGGACTATAAGATTCTAATGAAAATCCTTGCGAGAAGAATGCAATCGGTTATTGGAGATGTGGTGGGAGAACATCAAACTTGCGGTATCAGAGGACGTACGATTATGAGTAACATTCATGTTGCGCGTAGTGTGTTGGAACTATGTGATGCTGATTTCCGGAAAGTTGCTCTGTTGCAAGTCGATCTTGAAAAAGCTTTTGATCGAGTGTCCCATGATGTTCTATTTTGCATTCTAAACCATGTTGGCGTGGGTAAAATTATTTTTGATGGAGTAAAGATGGCCTATAGTAACTGCATGACTAGTCTTGTAATTAACAAACAAATAACTAAACGCATTTCTGTGTTATCCTCAGTTCGGCAAGGGTGCCCACTTTCCCCGTTGTTGTTCGCTATGTTTCTTGAGCCCTACTGCCTAAGTGTCAAAAAGAGTGAGAACATACGTGGTTTTTCTTTAAATGCATGTGATGTTAAAATATTAGCGTACGCAGATGATGTTGCGATTTTCTGTAGTGATAGAGAGAGCGTCTCAGCGGCTGTTCAACTCACGAGATCATACTGCGCCCAAACAGCCTGTGCTGTGAACTGGGCGAAATGCTTGGGGATCTGGCACGGCCACTGGGACGTCACTCCGCGTGTGTTTGAATCTATTCAGTGGTCCAAAGAGCCCGGTGTATACTTGGGAGTGCCTTTGAACAATTACCGTGAAAGCAACGAGCTCTGGCGTAACAAAACAGAGGAGATGAGTCTTAAAGCCGCAAACTGGGGTGGCAAGGAATTTTCTATCTTCGCACGGGCAACGGTGTGTAATTTATTTTTTGTAGCAAAGATTTGGTACCTGTTACAGGTTTTGCACTGCTCTCGTGTGCATTTGCAACGCATGCACCGTGTGATGGCCGTGTACATATGGAAGTCTACCTGGGAAAGAACTAGACGAGATAACCTTTTTCGCCGCGTGAAGTCGGGTGGACTTAGTTTGTCGCATTTGTTCATACGACAGCTGGTTTCGCGGTTTTTCTTTTTGCGAGACCAGGCTGACCCGTTTCTGAGAACTGTCATCCAAGTACGGTTGGTCGGAGAGCTACCCGAGTTTATTGTTTCGACGTGTGACACATGTGAAGTCAAAGTAACGGGCTTTCTTAGAGAGGTTGTTTGTGCATACCAATTTCTTAGTGTGCGATTTTCAAGAGAGTACTTAAACTCTATCACACGAAAGCGTCTGAAGCGAGATCTTGTTGAATGCCTGTTTCCCGTCCCAATGTATCGCTCTTTGTTCTCCGACGGTACTGACCGTGATGTGCTTTCCCGCGTGAAAAGAATGCTAGTTCCCGGATCTGTGAAAACCTTTTATTTTAAACTACATACCAACACGCTGCCAGTAAAGACATGGTTGGCAAAAAAGGGCATGTTTGTACCATGGGGCGAGGACTGTTTTTTGTGCAAGAAACCGGAAACCGTGGAGCACGTGTTCCTGGACTGCTGGGATGCTATCCTGTTCTGGGACGTGCTCCAACGCACTCTCAAAAAGACCTACCGCTCACGGCTCGTGGAATACGTTTCTTGTCTGTGGAAGGGACGCCCTTCCCATATGACCTCGTATTTTTACTGGGCCTGCATGCTATTTGGAGATGTAGGATGGCAGTTCGTCATGCGGATCTGGATGCCCGTCCCGTACGGTATTATTTCATTGAAAATGTAAACTTGATAGCAGCTGTGTACGAGAAAGTATGTCCGGAACTGGAGTGGTTGCCTGCCTTTTTGAAGCTGTCGTTGATCAGAGAATTTTAACGATTCTCACCGCCCCTCCAAACCTTACAGGCGACGTTTTATCGTCGCCTTCACTAACGTTGTCAATATATTATTGTACATGTTCAAGTGAAATGTATCGTGAATTGTAAATCTTTGTTCACTGTCAAAATCTTGCAATAAAGAAAAAAAAAAAACTGCCTTCATAGCTCTGTGGTTAGCGCGTCTGCCTGCTGATCAAAGGGTCAACGGTTCGAATCCCAGCCGGCGCCGGTCTTTTTTATTTATTTATCGACCCGCGGCGTAAGAGGTTAGATAGCCAGATAGATAGATAGATAGATAGATAGATACATAGACGAAAAGTGCGTGAAGTATCCAAAGAATGCTATTCGCATTAATATTATAAGGTGCACCTGGTGTGTTCTTTGAAAGCTCGTTTCGTGACGACAACAAACCTGTAGTACGCAGAACGCGGCTATGGTGATCCACCAAAGTTGGCTCCGACCTACCTCGTTGGCTCCGGCGTGCGCTCACGCCGCGTGGTGGCGCGACGTAACGGAAATGCGACGATGCGAACCCCGTTCCGAAACGATGAGATATATTTTTAAAAGAAATGCAATTTTATGTGATAAATTTGTTGAACAATGTTCATCATGTCGTTCTTGACACGACACCTATGCGGCGCCGAACGGCCTAGCGAGCGTGGCGAGCAAGCGGCATCTTGTCTTGGCGGCATCAAACATCAGCGCTGTCGAAGTCTCAGTGGTCTCAGTCCGTGGTCGGCGTGGTCGAAGTGTAACCAGTGTAACCACGTGTAGCGGCGGCGCACTTTTAGCTCTGCTTCAGACCAAGGCACCGAAGTGACCGAGGGACCGAGGTCTGAAGCTGGACACCTCTTCGGTTCTTCCGACCAGCGCCGATCGTTCCGGCGTTCTTAGTCTGTTGAAGCGGGTGGCGAAAGCGTCGATGCAGCAGGAACAGCAGTCATCTGACGCCGCCGTCGCTACGACGCAGGTGCAGAAGTGGACTGGGGGTGGCCGGGTGGCTGGCAGGTAGTGCGCAGCTAACTAGGCTGGATTAGTTGGCAAACTTCCAAGGCGACGGGCATCCGTCTACTATTATTCAAAGCGCAACTTTCTTCCACGCTGCGCGTCGGCAGCTCGACTTGTTGACGTCAGTTCCGTTGCGGTTTGTTGTCGTCAGTTCCGTTGCGAGTAATCCCAGAGTGCCTCGCGCGCGTCGGAGGCTTCTGGCGCTTTTGGCTCAATCGGCGGTCGTCATTCCAAGAAATATAATAATCCGATCTCCATCCCTTTACATGAATAGCATTTTTAGGTATAGTGTGGTCCCGGGAAGCTTGTCCGGGGCTTATTTCGGCAACTTCAGATATCAATTCAGCATCCCTTTAAAACGGCCTGCTCCTGCTCGTGGCATCGGCGTCGCTCCCAATTACGGGTGGGTGCGGAGTACGCGCTCTCGTCAACGTGTTGCGTACGTGCGTCGCGTACCATACTTTGTGTCGTCATTCCAAGAAATATAATAATCCGATCTCCATCCCTTTACATGAATAGCATTTTTAGGTATAGTGCGGTCCCGGGAAGCTTGTCCGGGGCTTATTTCGGCAACTTCAGATATCAATTCAGCATCCCTTTAAAACGGCCTGCTCCTGCTCGTGGCATCGGCGTCGCTCCCAATTACGGGTGGGTGCGGAGTACGCGCTCTCGTCAAGTGTTGCGCACGCGCTCGGTAGCTGCGACAGCGCTGTAAGCGCGTCCTATGGTAAGGAATATAAACAACCGTTTAGAGTACCGTTGACATGAGAGCATCGCTGAGGCATGAAGTGCGGTCCCGGAAGCCAGTTTTGAGTGTTTGTGCGTATGGCGCGTGCTTTGCTTCAAGTTCCTCCCTAAGTGACACAAACGCACTGCTGGGCTGCGGAGATCGTGCGCAGGGCTGTGAAAGTGTCAACAAATTTAGAATCGCCTTAAGTGGGCTGGCGTATCTCAGAGTGTGCCGGCCACCTGACGAGCTCGCATAACTCCGCACCGTTTGATGCTATTCGCATTAACGTAGATAATCATTCCCAAGGATGGGTTCTGCTGATCTTTTTAGGGTATAGTGCGGTCCCGGGAAGCTTGTCCGGGGCTTATTTCGGCAACTTCAGATATCGATTCAGCATCCCTTTAAACGGCCTGCTCCTGCTCGTGGCATCGGCGTCGCTCCCAATTACGGGTGGGTGCGGAGTACGCGCTCTCGTCAAGTGTTGCGTACGTGCTCGCGTACCATACTTTGTGTCAGTCATTCCAAGAAATATAATAATCCGATCTCCATCCCTTTACATGAATAGCATTTTTAGGTATAGTGCGGTCCCGGGAAGCTTGTCCGGGGCTTATTTCGGCAACTTCAGATATCAATTCAGCATCCCTTTAAAACGGCCTGCTCCTGCTCGTGGCATCGGCGTCGCTCCCAATTACGGGTGGGTGCGGAGTACGCGCTCTCGTCAAGTGTTGCGTACGTGCTCGCGTACCATACTTTGTGTCGTCATTCCAAGAAATATAATAATCCGATCACCATCCCTTTACATGAATAGCATTTTTAGGTATAGTGTGGTCCCGGGAAGCTTGTCCGGGGCCTATTTCGGCAACTTCAGATATCAATTCAGCATCCCTTTAAAACGGCCTGCTCCTGCTCGTGGCATCGGCGTCGCTCCCAATTACGGGTGGGTGCGGAGTACGCGCTCTCGTCAAGTGTTGCGTACGTGCTCAGCGTACCATACTTTGTGTCGTCATTCCAAGAAATATAATAATCCGATCTCCATCCCTTTACATGAATAGCATTTTTAGGTATAGTGCGGTCCCGGGAAGCTTGTCCGGGGCTTATTTCGGCAACTTCAGATATCAATTCAGCATCCCTTTAAAACGGCCTGCTCCTGCTCGTGGCATCGGCGTCGCTCCCAATTACGGGTGGGTGCGGAGTACGCGCTCTCGTCAAGTGTTGCGTACGTGCTCGCGTACCATACTTTGTGTCGTCATTCCAAGAAATATAATAATCCGATCACCATCCCTTTACATGAATAGCATTTTTAGGTATAGTGTGGTCCCGGGAAGCTTGTCCGGGGCTTATTTCGGCAACTTCAGATATCAATTCAGCATCCCTTTAAAACGGCCTGCTCCTGCTCGTGGCATCGGCGTCGCTCCCAATTACGGGTGGGTGCGGAGTACGCGCTCTCGTCAAGTGTTGCGTACGTGCTCGCGTACCATACTTTGTGTCGTCATTCCAAGAAATATAATAATCCGATCTCCATCCCTTTACATGAATAGCATTTTTAGGTATAGTGCGGTCCCGGGAAGCTTGTCCGGGGCTTATTTCGGCAACTTCAGATATCAATTCAGCATCCCTTTAAAACGGCCTGCTCCTGCTCGTGGCATCGGCGTCGCTCCCAATTACGGGTGGGTGCTGGAGTACGCGCTCTCGTCAAGTGTTGCGTACGTGCTCGCGTACCATACTTTGTGTCGTCATTCCAAGAAATATAATAATCCGATCACCATCCCTTTACATGAATAGCATTTTTAGGTATAGTGTGGTCCCGGGAAGCTTGTCCGGGGCTTATTTCGGCAACTTCAGATATCAATTCAGCATCCCTTTAAAACGGCCTGCTCCTGCTCGTGGCATCGGCGTCGCTCCCAATTACGGGTGGGTGCGGAGTACGCGCTCTCGTCATGTGTTGCGTACGTGCTCGCGTACCATACTTTGTGTCGTCATTCCAAGAAATATAATAATCCGATCTCCATCCCTTTACATGAATAGCATTTTTAGGTATAGTGCGGTCCCGGGAAGCTTGTCCGGGGCTTATTTCGGCAACTTCAGATATCAATTCAGCATCCCTTTAAAACGGCCTGCTCCTGCTCGTGGCATCGGCGTCGCTCCCAATTACGGGTGGGTGCGGAGTACGCGCTCTCGTCAAGTGTTGCGTACGTGCTCGCGTACCATACTTTGTGTCGTCATTCCAAGAAATATAATAATCCGATCTCCATCCCTTTACATGAATAGCATTTTTAGGTATAGTGTGGTCCCGGGAAGCTTGTCCGGGGCTTATTTCGGCAACTTCAGATATCAATTCAGCATCCCTTTAAAACGGCCTGCTCCTGCTCGTGGCATCGGCGTCGCTCCCAATTACGGGTGGGTGCGGAGTACGCGCTCTCGTCAAGTGTTGCGTACGTGCTCGCGTACCATACTTTGTGTCGTCATTCCAAGAAATATAATAATCCGATCACCATCCCTTTACATGAATAGCATTTTTAGGTATAGTGCGGTCCCGGGAAGCTTGTCCGGGGCTTATTTCGGCAACTTCAGATATCAATTCAGCATCCCTTTAAAACGGCCTGCTCCTGCTCGTGGCATCGGCGTCGCTCCCAATTACGGGTGGGTGCGGAGTACGCGCTCTCGTCAAGTGTTGCGTACGTGCTCGCGTACCATACTTTGTGTCGTCATTCCAAGAAATATAATAATCCGATCACCATCCCTTTACATGAATAGCATTTTTAGGTATAGTGTGGTCCCGGGAAGCTTGTCCGGGGCTTATTTCGGCAACTTCAGATATCAATTCAGCATCCCTTTAAAACGGCCTGCTCCTGCTCGTGGCATCGGCGTCGCTCCCAATTACGGGTGGGTGCGGAGTACGCGCTCTCGTCAAGTGTTGCGTACGTGCTCGCGTACCATACTTTGTGTCGTCATTCCAAGAAATATAATAATCCGATCACCATCCCTTTACATGAATAGCATTTTTAGGTATAGTGTGGTCCCGGGAAGCTTGTCCGGGGCTTATTTCGGCAACTTCAGATATCAATTCAGCATCCCTTTAAAACGGCCTGCTCCTGCTCGTGGCATCGGCGTCGCTCCCAATTACGGGTGGGTGCGGAGTACGCGCTCTCGTCAAGTGTTGCGTACGTGCTCGCGTACCATACTTTGTGTCGTCATTCCAAGAAATATAATAATCCGATCACCATCCCTTTACATGAATAGCATTTTTAGGTATAGTGTGGTCCCGGGAAGCTTGTCCGGGGCTTATTTCGGCAACTTCAGATATCAATTCAGCATCCCTTTAAAACGGCCTGCTCCTGCTCGTGGCATCGGCGTCGCTCCCAATTACGGGTGGGTGCGGAGTACGCGCTCTCGTCAAGTGTTGCGTACGTGCTCGCGTACCATACTTTGTGTCGTCATTCCAAGAAATATAATAATCCGATCACCATCCCTTTACATGAATAGCATTTTTAGGTATAGTGTGGTCCCGGGAAGCTTGTCCGGGGCTTATTTCGGCAACTTCAGATATCAATTCAGCATCCCTTTAAAACGGCCTGCTCCTGCTCGTGGCATCGGCGTCGCTCCCAATTACGGGTGGGTGCGGAGTACGCGCTCTCGTCAAGTGTTGCGTACGTGCTCGCGTACCATACTTTGTGTCGTCATTCCAAGAAATATAATAATCCGATCACCATCCCTTTACATGAATAGCATTTTTAGGTATAGTGTGGTCCCGGGAAGCTTGTCCGGGGCTTATTTCGGCAACTTCAGATATCAATTCAGCATCCCTTTAAAACGGCCTGCTCCTGCTCGTGGCATCGGCGTCGCTCCCAATTACGGGTGGGTGCGGAGTACGCGCTCTCGTCAAGTGTTGCGTACGTGCTCGCGTACCATACTTTGTGTCGTCATTCCAAGAAATATAATAATCCGATCACCATCCCTTTACATGAATAGCATTTTTAGGTATAGTGTGGTCCCGGGAAGCTTGTCCGGGGCTTATTTCGGCAACTTCAGATATCAATTCAGCATCCCTTTAAAACGGCCTGCTCCTGCTCGTGGCATCGGCGTCGCTCCCAATTACGGGTGGGTGCGGAGTACGCGCTCTCGTCAAGTGTTGCGTACGTGCTCGCGTACCATACTTTGTGTCGTCATTCCAAGAAATATAATAATCCGATCACCATCCCTTTACATGAATAGCATTTTTAGGTATAGTGTGGTCCCGGGAAGCTTGTCCGGGGCTTATTTCGGCAACTTCAGATATCAATTCAGCATCCCTTTAAAACGGCCTGCCTCCTGCTCGTGGCATCGGCGTCGCTCCCAATTACGGGTGGGTGCGGAGTACGCGCTCTCGTCAAGTGTTGCGTACGTGCTCGCGTACCATACTTTGTGTCGTCATTCCAAGAAATATAATAATCCGATCACCATCCCTTTACATGAATAGCATTTTTAGGTATAGTGTGGTCCCGGGAAGCTTGTCCGGGGCTTATTTCGGCAACTTCAGATATCAATTCAGCATCCCTTTAAAACGGCCTGCTCCTGCTCGTGGCATCGGCGTCGCTCCCAATTACGGGTGGGTGCGGAGTACGCGCTCTCGTCAAGTGTTGCGTACGTGCTCGCGTACCATACTTTGTGTCGTCATTCCAAGAAATATAATAATCCGATCACCATCCCTTTACATGAATAGCATTTTTAGGTATAGTGTGGTCCCGGGAAGCTTGTCCGGGGCTTATTTCGGCAACTTCAGATATCAATTCAGCATCCCTTTAAAACGGCCTGCTCCTGCTCGTGGCATCGGCGTCGCTCCCAATTACGGGTGGGTGCGGAGTACGCGCTCTCGTCAAGTGTTGCGTACGTGCTCGCGTACCATACTTTGTGTCGTCATTCCAAGAAATATAATAATCCGATCACCATCCCTTTACATGAATAGCATTTTTAGGTATAGTGTGGTCCCGGGAAGCTTGTCCGGGGCTTATTTCGGCAACTTCAGATATCAATTCAGCATCCCTTTAAAACGGCCTGCTCCTGCTCGTGGCATCGGCGTCGCTCCCAATTACGGGTGGGTGCGGAGTACGCGCCTCGTCAAGTGTTGCGTACGTGCTCGCGTACCATACTTTGTGTCGTCATTCCAAGAAATATAATAATCCGATCTCCATCCCTTTACATGAATAGCATTTTTAGGTATAGTGTGGTCCCGGGAAGCTTGTCCGGGGCTTATTTCGGCAACTTCAGATATCAATTCAGCATCCCTTTAAAACGGCCTGCTCCTGCTCGTGGCATCGGCGTCGCTCCCAATTACGGTGGGTGCGGAGTACGCGCTCTCGTCAAGTGTTGCGTACGTGCTCGCGTACCATACTTTGTGTCGTCATTCCAAGAAATATAATAATCCGATCTCCATCCCTTTACATGAATAGCATTTTTAGGTATAGTGTGGTCCCGGGAAGCTTGTCCGGGGCTTATTTCGGCAACTTCAGATATCAATTCAGCATCCCTTTAAAACGGCCTGCTCCTGCTCGTGGCATCGGCGTCGCTCCCAATTACGGGTGGGTGCGGAGTACGCGCTCTCGTCAAGTGTTGCGTACGTGCTCGCGTACCATACTTTGTTTCGCACAGATAGCTTGCAACGCTGCCGCAGCTGCGGACCCGAGCATTGGGCTGCATCTATACTCCGTTTCAATATAAGTGCGAGCGCAGCCAGTGCGACAAGCAGGAGTATGTTTTCTCTGACGACGCTCTTACTGGACGAGCGTGTTTGCTCAGCCCGCTCAAAGTGCGTTCGCTCTCGTAGCGTCAATAGGGTCTCCTTCGCTCGTAGTCTTATTGAAACGAAAAACGCAAGCAAATAAAACATTTGAGATCAACACCACACTCGCGCCAGCAGCTTTGACAGCGCGCAAACTTCACGTGCAGGTCTTTGGCAGGCTAACCTAGGATCTGCAGAAACGGGCGTTTGAGGTGGCGTTACACGATGTGCTCTCGACTAAAGTCCGATCTCTTCAATCTATTACAGGACCACTTCAGTATCGACCAATTCAAAACACTAATCATGCAAAACAAAGGAGAGCAAAAAATTGAGGAAAGATGCTCTCCCAAACATTTCTTTTTTCGTTACCTTCAACCATGAGAGTAAACCACCACTGCAAGGGAACTGGAAATGTAAATGGTATGTACAACATCTCACAAAATATATATATTTTTTTCTTCAGTGAGACACGTTACATCAGTTTTATGATACAAATTCGATGCACAAACTGATGATTTTGGATGCCTCTTTTACAAAATGCAGTTCCATTTGTTTGTTTTGGTTGCCTCCCTAAAGTCCCCGAGGCACCCCCAGCAAAACCTGAATAGTACACCACAAGGTAGTGCCCACAGTACTGAAACATCCCCAGGACAGACTGCTGCAGCAACCGCAGCTGCTCTTTAGTTTGGCTGTCCGATACTGTTTCGTGGTCGACCGAGGCCTATCTACCACTAGTGCCATCTCTGTCCATTCTAGGAGTGTGTGTCCTCCCGAGGGCCCCCAGCAAGGTCCAAGCGGAGCTTTTCCCTCAGGGCAATCTGCCGCAGTGACCACAGCTATTGGTGAGTTTGGCAGTCCGATACCATTTCCAGGTCAACTGAGGCTCACCTACCACTAGTGCCGTCTTTGTTGATTCTAGGCGAGTGTGTCCTCCTGAGGCCCCCAGCAAGTTCCAAGCGGTGGTGTACCGAACCTAACTTTCCCAGCTTCCCCACAGCAGCCTGGTTCGGCAACCCCCCCCCCCCCCCAAGCTGCTGGTGAGTTTAGCACAATGATACTGTTTCCAGGTCGACCGAGGCACACCTACAACGACTGTTGTCTCTGTTCATTTATTCATTCTAGAAGTGTGTGCCGTCCCATGGCTGCCCGAGCAAGGTCTGAGCAGCGCCCTACAGGCCCTTGCTTCTCCAGCTTGTCCTGGACAGATTGCCGCAGCAACAGCTGATGAGTTTTCATTTTCGACTGCTGTTTATTTCCTGGCAGAGTGCAGACAGTTACACACTGTTACTTACATCCGATCTTATTGTCTCACTGTTAGCCACTTAACAAGACTAAAGTAATAATCTTTTTTTTTCTTTTTCAGGCACACTGTTTACACTTGGTATCAGGCAGTATCATCAGAATGCCAGTTTTTCTGGTGTACTGATGAATAACAAAGAGCTACAAAGAACTATATTCAATGCAGATAAAACTGATATTGGCGCAATGACAGGAGTATCAGTTGCAACGTGAAGAGAACAATTTACAATTTGGACTTAAACGCTTTCTCGTTGCCTGTGTCTCGAAAAGTCCACTATAAATGGGACTGCATGGATTAAAGGGATCCTCGAGAAAGTTTTTAAGATTCATCTTGCTTGTGTTTCCCCTGGTTTCAATGTGATACTGGGGAATTGGGGTAGCTTTTGCCTGTAGAATGCACACTTCATTGGCATCTACAGGACTTCAAGTTTGTGTCAGACATAATGCACAAGCTGGTGGATTCTTTAGCATAGAAGGTGAGCCAAACTTGCAGCATATAACACACTCGTGCATCCTTATCTTAAGTATGCATCTGAAGTCGGATACCTGCAGACCCGTCTCATCAAGCAGCTCGATGTTTAATTCCATGTGGTTTGTACAATTTATTGTCTACAGGTGTACCGTACCAGTAACAGCATTAGAAGGTGTAAGGGCTTTAGAAGTATTTTATGATATGTAAAAGTGACTGCACCTGTCAGTAAAGCTACCTGCACATTTGTGAAGTGTTAAGAAAGCATTTTGATTGTGTATGGTGTGTCTCCGTGTCATTTATCTTTTTTCATTCTGTGATCTCTTTTGTTATGTACTCAGCATGTGTTCTACTTGTAGTGAATGCTCCTGCCGTGGCCTTTTACTTGGCTGGCAGTTTTGTGAAATAAATAAAATTGTGACTTCGATTTTGTTCTTTTTAACATCATCTGTGCTTGTGTATTTTCATGGAGATTTTGATCTCGCATTCACTTATTTTGCATTGTTCTCTGGGTGTGATTTGAATTATTTTTGCCTCATTTCCTTTTACTGAAATAACCAGCAATTGCTTGACTCGAGAACTAGGTGCTGAAACCGAGCGCTAGTTTCCAAGTCTGCACCAGGACGCCGGCCCAGGAGTCTAAACGCAGCGTAAATCGTAATTAAACCTGGATTTTTTTAGTATGAACGAATAACAGAAAAGATACAGACACTCTGATAAAATTACGGAGTAACAAAACTAAACGAAAACGGAGTTTTCATTTCTAAAAACGGTTTCATCAAATAAAATAACGAAAATAGTATTTATTATACGCTCGGAAAAGTAGCGGCACCGCGTAGCCCCGTAGCGAAAGGCCCGCGGTGTCGCAAATTTTTACAGCATGCACAGAAATACGTAGCGATTTTTATCATTTCTAGTACTGCAGGCAGCTTAAAAGTGCTAGCTTAGCGTCAACCACATCAATTCCCCGATTAGAAAGAAAATAGTATCTTGCTTTCTAGGCCGCCAAATTGTTTTTAGCGCCCGTAGGCTAAATCCTCCCGAAAGCTCGCCAAGGACACGTATTAAAAAGTAGTCAATCATTTGAAATCGTGGAGAATAAAATTTCAATTTGGCGGTTTTATATGATGATTAAAAACGACTTGCAATTCCTGTGAAGCCGAACACTCACGAGACACTGACCTAATGCAACTCGGTAGGGACGATTATCCAAAGCACTTTCGGGATGCACGGTTGGACGAACAGATCTAGAGTGGCTTCAGGACGGTCGGATGCGAATGCGGGCTCTAAATGAGGTCATTGCCACACGTTGTATGACAAGAAAAGTCCACACGATCGGCAACTCGCCCGCTCCAGCTGTAAAGCCGAACACTCACGAGACTGACCGAATGCAACTCGGTAGGGACGATTATCCAAAGCACTTTCGGGATCCACGGTTGGACGAACAGATCTGGAGCGGCTTCAGGACGGTCGGATACGAATGCAGGCTCCAAATGAGATCATTATTGCCACACTTATATGACGAGAAAAATCCACACGATCGGCAACTCGCCCGCTCCAGCTGTGAAGCCGAACACACTCACGAGACACTGACCTAATGCAACTCGGTAGGGACGATTATCCAAAGCACTTTTGGGAACCGCGGTTGGACGAACAGATCTAGAGCGGCTTCAGGACGGTCCGATACGAATGCGGGATCTAAATGAGGTCATTGTCACACTTGTCTGACGAGAAAAGTCCACACGATCGGCATCTCGACCGCTTCAGCTGACCGAGACGTCGAGACGCTTGGGAAATTCCAGAGGGCGCCTCCGTCGCAAACCGGAAGTTAGAGGTGGGGTAAGGAGGGTTTTTAGAGGAGAAGGAAAGAGAATGCGCCACTTTTCCCAGATACAGGGACTTTACTTGTCCCAAGGTATGGAAATAAACCGGAACAGACTCACGGTCGGGGTACCGTCGTTGTTATGGCATTGTTTGGCGCAGCAGTTCCGGTCTGTCTTTCTTTTTTACAGGCGGTCATTATCGTCGTTGCCGGAAGGCTTATTCTTAACCGTTGCCATGAAACAATACCCGAAAACTACGCACAACTGTAGGTATACGAATGCAAGAAAGAAAGAAGGGGGATCAGTAACCGAGTAGGCTAGCGCACACCAGCTCGGAGCACGTGGAGCGAAAGCTCGCGCTGTAGAACCCAGGGATCCTGGGCTCAATCCCCACGCCTGCTCGTTTCGATCTGGATGACTATCGTACCGGCGTGCGGTCGTGTATTACTACTGTGTGGTGCACGTTAAAGACCCCAGGCTAGCGGTTGTACTGCACTGGCAATATTTATCATTTACAGCCGAAACACCAGACGCCCACTGAGGCTGACTAACGTCCGGCTGTATGAGCATATACACATAGCATTACTTTTATTTTGCCATCCCAAGGCATCACTGTTTCTGAGGTCACAAAGCATAAATATAAATATATTAGAATTAGCTTATAAATTGACAAGTGGAAGCTTGGGAACGTTCTCCACGAGTTTAGCTAGGTTTTCGAATTCGTTTCGAACTAAAAATGTCCTATTCGTGTATGACTAGTGAACACGCCCTCATGAACTACTGTCAGAGGGAGGTCTGACTATGAGCCCATGCGATGTCGCGCTCGTCGCCTGACAATCGGCTGCGACATCTGGTTCGCGTGCGTCGCGCGCCACCCGTCTACACAGACAAGGTGCATGCGGAGTCGGATGCTCCGAGTCGGGGGTCCGCACGCTTCCGGCTTTGCCCCTGCCGAGATGTACACAAAAAGCCCGACCGAACATCGCGAGGAAGCGCGCTTCTTTCGGAAGTCCTCGAAGCGACGGGAAGCACACGGTTCTAGTCGCGGGGGAGGCCAGCACGGGCATCGCACCCAGAGTCTCTTTCTTTGGCTACCACTCCGCACATAAATAAATAAATAAATAAAATGTTTTGACGGGAATCTTTTCCAGCTTCCGGCCTGATTCCCTTCCTGTTCAAGTTTTCTTCTTCTTCTTTTTTTTTCTTGACACGCTTTCTATTAATCTCAGAAGCCGGAAGTGATGCTGCCGAACGGCCGCCTAACCGACGCTCCAGATCCAGCTTATGCTCTCTTGTTTACTTTAATGGGGCCCAGGGCTGTATTTCAAATCTCACTAGAGTAGATTCGAGTCACACCATCGGGTCATTTCCCGTGAAAACACAGATAGACCGCGGCTATACGCGAAAGGTTTTGAACGCCGATGTACAACACCTTTTAAGCCGGAGTTACACCGCTCATACATCATTCAAAACCCAGGATGTTCGCTGCACACATGATGAGCGAATTATCTGGGGACACGCGCCAAGCATCTGAGACGCATGTTTGCCTCATACATATAGTATGTGTGCTTCGAACACGTCTACAGACAGGTTTTGTTTGATCAGTGTTACTCTCATACAAGGAAGAAACACGCCTCAGACCTGCAGGGTGTTCTATTTTATGACATATTAGGAGTGTGACCACGACTTTACTCTGCAGTGAAGTCGAGTAAACGTTGAAAATCGGCCATCAGCAGCTTCATGCGTGATCGAGAGAAAACAATTTGGCTTCTGACTTGACTCGTCATGATTCCTCTGTGTTTTCCTCGTGACGAATGTATTTTAACAAACATTACCACACATTATTCTCCCAGAGAATGCCTCTTGTGGGTGTATCTTTAGACAACACCCACAGGACGTCGACATATGAGCGTTACGTGCTGCGACCCTAACTGACGAGTTTTAAATAAAAAAAATGACACGACAGCAGCCAAAATGTTGCCAGTGCAGATCGGTAGAACATTTTATTTATGTATTTTATTATTTTAAATACCTTAAGAACCCTGGAGCCAGGGTTATTGCATCAAGGGAGGAGGTTTACGAAAAATGCGGAACGAGTCGATATCTTGAGTGGAGACGATGAATTCGGGCAGGCCGTTTGAGTCCGCAGATGTCGCGAAGAAAAATAATTTAAAGAATCCTGTATTTAGGGTAAAAAGAAGGGCAACTTTTGCATGTTGATCAACACGAGCGGACATGCGATGAGGTGTAAAGATCAATGAGCTATGTAGGTGGTCATCGTAATAAAACTTACGAAACAGGCACACTTTAGCAGTACGCCTGCGGGAACATAACGGAGTGAAAGATAAGTTTTGTTTAGGTTCAGTGACAGAAACAAACCTGAAGTACTGAGACGTTAAAAAGCAAGCTGCACGGTTCTGAAGTGATTCTATGTCAGAGAAGGGTCCTAGACTGATGATGCATATTCTAATTTCGTGATTAGTAACTTGACGTATACGAGGCGTTTGACAGATGAGAACGCGAGCCGAAGATTACATCGTAGAAAACAAAGAGTGCGGTCTGAATCAGGAATGATGCCGTTAATTTGAGTTCTCCAGCAAAGGTCGCGAGTAAAGTGAGCGGCAAGATATTTGTAAATTGATACGGAATATAAGTTGAGGTTACCAATAGAGTAGAAAACATAAAAATGTTGGCGAGTTCAAAAAAATAAAAGGGAGGGATTTAGTTTTGGACACTGTTAAGATCACATGCGACTTTGAACAGCATGCGTTAATTTGATCAAGATCCGTCCGTAGATTAAGTGAGTCATTTGTGTTAGCTATAGGTCTGCCGATAATGCAGTCATCGGCAAACCTGCAGATATTGTAGGATAGCGGAATGGAGAGATCATTAATGTACGGAAGAAAAAGCAGGGGTCCAAGAACAGACCCTATCGGTATGCCAGTGGTTACAGGAGCGCAGCGGGAACGGCAGTTGTTGACGTGCACATGCTGGGTTCGATAGGAGAGGAACTTTTTAATTCATGTTAGAACGAAAGAATCAAGGGAAAGTGTGAACAAACAGTTTTGTTAGCAGAAATTTATAAAAAAAAAACGATTCAAAGGTTTGGAAAATCGAGAAAGAGGAAGTGGGAAATATGAATGTCATGGCTAAAAGCAGCAAGCTGTGTTTCGCAGGAACGATGTTTTCTGAAGCCATGTTGGATGCTCAAAGCATCCTCGCTTGAATAGACGTTCACTGAAGCGGGAGGATCAAATAACTTCGGTGCTTCCAAAACATATGTACACATTGGTAAAAAAAAACATTTTGGAAACTGGAAAATTTTGCTCACATAAGTAGGTGTATGTGTGTTGTGTGTAGGGATGACATATGTATATTAAATAATGCTATATTAAACAAGATGCTATATTAAATAAATAACAATAAAAAAAAACCGGGCCGCAGGACGCGTTGTTACTCACCGATTATGAGCTATGGGAATGAAATGCGTGTTGGCAAAAAGCTATGCGCCGAGAAACTGAGGGAGACGAAGAGAGGAGAGGGACGTCAGAACACCAAGCTCTGGTTGGAAGGATTAGTGGGGAGACCTAAAGATATCTGTCTTTGCCTCCACTGCACTCGTCGAACGCGTTCCAATGCGAGAGTCAAACGCCTGACGCCAGCGTTGCGCGTTCTAACGCGTTCGACGAGCGCAGTGGAGGCACAAACTGCTAGCCTTGTGCCTACCCACTAATCCTTCCAATCAGAGCTCGGTGTTCTGACGTCCTCTCGTCTCCTCCTCTACCTCAGTTTCTCGGTGCATTTATAGAGTTCGTGACGTGACAGAGGCGAAAGCACAGTGCGGTCCCTTCGGATGAATTGCATCACGAGTGGGCCTTCCCCGCTATAGTCCGTTGCAAGTTCAGAATAGCAGTGCATGCCCCATCCTAGCACGAAGCTTTCCGTTTGCCATGAATAATGGCTTCCTTCTCTCCGCTCGCCGCCTTTCTAGAATTCGCTCTGCTGGAGCGGAAAGAGTGAACGGACTTATGGGAGGAGCATGTACTCCTATTCTAAACCTGCAAAGACCGTTTGACCCTCGTCCTCAGCCACATAGTTCACACGTACGGTATGAAGTATTAAAAAAAAAAATGAAATCGGTAAACAAAATTTAGAAGAGGCAAAACAAGGATTTGACAGTCGTGATAAAAACGTTAACTCCTTCCAGTTGCCTGGCGCAGGCAAAACAGTGCGTTGCCTTGGGGAATATAAAAGCTTATAAGACGAGTCAGAAACGCGTTTAGCAGCTTGTTTATTGGAATAACTGACGGGAAGCGGCCCATAATAGTTAAGAGACACGGAAATAACACATGGATTTCTTTTTACTTTACAGCTATCCTGCGAAGCAGAGTTCTGATTTATTGTGTCCAATAGGACAGCATCTTGCATTGACACGCCTCACACACATCGTGCGCAGCAACAGGCATTAGTAGTATGGAACCATCAGGCTTGCCTGGGAAGTGCCCAGATAGAAAGAAAGTTGGTGACGAATACCCAGTTTCTGGATGGAAATTGCGCACAGATGCGTTCAATTAAATATCCGAAAGCTTCACGACAAAGATTTTGTAATAATAGGGTTTGTAATTTTAAAAGAACAATGGTGGACCACATCCGAAAATTAAATGAAAGGCGTTTTATTCGGTGTCACATAAACTAATTGAATGCCACCTAGACCATCTGAGACTAAATAGCTATGTATCCTACACCGCCTAAATCCCAATGCTCTGCAAGCGATTAACACATTTAGGAACAGAAATTATCAATCTACAAAGTCAAACGGATTTCCCAGAATTTGATTATTAAACACATTGATCATTGATTTTATTATTGAACAGATTGATTTCGCAGTAAGCATTTGCCTGTTTAATTTATATTTGAGTTAAATGAAAATAAAGATCATTTCAAGAACGCGTGATAAATAATCATCTGATTATTCGAAATAGAAAGAGAAATTTAAGCACATTTGCCTTTTTCCGAAATAAAATTTATATTCCACATTTAACTACTAATTTTGATAGCCTGAATATAGACGCAGCACTTCGGCGTGCCAAGGAAGCTTTCATCACGCCGCGAGACCGGCGAAACTTACTTTCTACGAGTTGTGCCTTTTTCCTGCGGCGCTGCGCTTTCGTAAAAATTTTCACGTGTTCTCAAAGGCAAGTCTTACCGTTCGCACAGGGGTCTAAAAAGCTTCTTCGGCGAATTACGACGAACGAGTAGAAAACGTGTCTTCAACCCGCCGCCGCCAGCCTCTACAACGCTCGCAAAAACGCGATTTCGTTGCATGCAAGATTGCCGTCCGGTGGCCGTAATCGCGGATCGGGGAAGCGCGATCCAGCAATTGTCATAGAGATCAATGACTCCAACTTTCGATCCCAGTTGAAACCGAGATAAAACCAAAACTGATGACACACTACTTTTTTGTTTTGTTTAAAGTGATGCAAGTTATATATATGCACACTTTTGATTCATTTTAAGCATTTAACATGAAATATAGTGAGCTTCTGTTGCTGTTTGTTCTAGTAAACAAACTGTAATGAGAACGTTTCGCACGAATTTAAGCAAGAAAGACACAACGAAAGTCTTATCGGCGCCGATATTACGTGGGCTTCCGCGACGTGCCGTGATCGTTATAGAGGCAGCTCTGGCTCCGAATCATACCTCTTTCGACAATATTTGCTGCTATGATACTTTCCAGATACCTCCCCCAATCTTCCTCAATAGTAAGGGCCTCGCTGGCGCTGGTCATCGGCGGTTTTACGGTAATGCGGCGCACGCCGCCTACATTTGCTAATGCGGGTGAACCCCCACCATCTAATTGAGGATAGGCAAGCTCAGTTGAAGTCAATGATCGTTAGCGGCTCAATCACAGTTGGCGCCGCCATGAAATTCCGGCTGATTGCGATTGAGTCAAGTGTTCTTGGCGCAGGGTCAGTTGACAGCGCTTGTGTAGGTAGCCATATAAACCAGTGGTCTCAAACTAATTCGAGTGTGGGGGCCAGACAGCCCACACCGGAAAGGTCGCGGAACAACGTAAGACCGGGGGGGGGGGGGGGGGGTTCAGTAAATTTTTAAGAGAAGAGTCCTCGCCCTCTATACTTTTTGTAAGATCATAGTTTCTCCATGTGACGTATTTCAATATAATGTTTTATGAATTCTTTGTGCCCTGACCTGATGTTACAGCAAGAATTAAAATGACACCGCCCCACCAACGAGCTGCCATTTTTATTAGAACAAGAGAACAAGTACACTGTCCTTCCCGTTGCTCAATTAAATCAGGAATTAATCAAGCTAAACATGTTTCTAAAAAAACAATCAGTTAATTTAACAGTTTTTGCTTTCCTGATGATTTGTATTACAACACTCTGAGCAAATACTTTTCTATAGCCGCGTCCGCGGACCTCGCACGGAGCTCGCCGAAACAGGAAAAAGCGGCAATTAAACGGACTTAAAATCTCGATAACTGTGGTACGACAAGTCCGTGGACCTATTTTATGACGTTCGCCCACGTGACACGCAACATTCAATAGGTCCGCGGAATCGACCCCGGATACGTTCCTTGTGGCCCGCGGACCAGCTCTTGAGTTTTGCATGCTTTTTTCGCCTGGAACATGGCGGATTTCGAACCACAAAAAAGGTGACGTCACCGATTTCGTAGGAACTTGTCTAGGGACACGTATGCCGTGCCATTACCCTTCAAACGCGCCCACGTGCTTTCGTTTACCCCCGAGCTGAACCAATGACTGCGCTCGCTCGGCTGCCTCGTCATGGCGCGTTCTCTATGTTGCTCTGAGTCAGTGACAAATGCGCCCTGTGCACGTACACAATTGGCTCTCTCTACCCCCCCCCCCCCCCCCATTTCCACCTACAACGCCTACACACACACACACACTCTCTCTATGCTGCCCTTAGATTGGCGTGCTCCTCCATGCGTTCTGGTGCGCGAAAGACGGATATTGAAACACTTGCTCGCCCGGCATAGTTTCGCTCACGGAGGCCTTCGCCATTGATAAATGCTTCCTCGGACGTCTCTTTGTGATTCCCCACCGCCCCCGCCCGTTTCGATCTGGATGAGTTTCGTACCGGCACGCGTTCGTGTAATCACTACCGCGTGATGCACGTTAAAAACCCCAGGTTAGAGGTTGTACTGCACTGGCTAAATTTCTCATCTACAGCTAAGAGACCGATTACCCGTTGAGGCGCATCTCCCCATCAAGGCTGTATAAACATAAAGAGCAAGCCAATTTTTTTTGTCTCTTTGTGCGAAGTGCTAGGATATGCCACAGCTCAATTATTTGTCAGTTATACGATCGTGTATATACTGAAAAAGGGGAAAAAAATATGAATCGATATTAGAGACTTGCGTAGTAAAGTGACGTCAGAGACTCAGAAAGCACGTGGGTTGTGCCGATGCCCGCGGGTGAAGGTTGAAGATTTGCATACATCGATCTCGTTTTGGAGCTTCGATGGTTGTTAAATTTAGGTGTTAAGTGTTGTAATATTTTATTAACGAAAATGTGTCCCAGACGGAATACTTCTAAAATATTCCGACTTTTTTGACGTCACCACACTGACAAAGGAAAGGAGAGCTGGGTCCTTGAACAACCGGCTCTATTCGCGACTCCAGCGAACTATAGAGGGCGCGCTGCTCAGGCAAAATGGCGGATGAAAGGAGGTCGTTTTCGTCGTTCAGCACGCGGACCACCACAAATTCTTGCACTGCAGCGTAAAATCAATGTTACATTTGAAAGCAAAGCGATTTTTCGACGGTAGAGACCTTCTTCTAGTAAATGCGTGGGAATGACACGGCGGAATCATAAAAATAATTACTGGAAACGATGTTTGTTTCTATGCTGCCTACGAGAACCAAGCGGCGATAGCAGACGACAGAGTCGAAACGACCTCCTCTCGTGAGCTTCTCGGCGCTGCCGCTACGCGGCGTCGATTTCGCTGGAGTCGCGAATAGGCCAGCCGGCTTTCAGAAGAAAAATGTACAATTGACCCCGTAAGTGATGACGTCACAACATGGCGTCTGGGTCCGAACAAACCGTTGCTAGGGACGTTGCTATGGACTAATGCATGGAGACTCCACATGAGGCTAGATTTTTGCTTACAAGTAAGTAAACAATTCTTTGTAGGCAACCTAACTTCTTGATATCTAATTATGAAGATGTTCTCGTCGTCTCAGTGTCGTATCGCAACGATGAAAGCCATTTCTGAAGTCTTACACTCCGCTTTGCTTTGGTACCAGACGACACGATAGATTTGCTGGCCTCTGTTGCAGCGGGCGTCTTCATTGAATTGCGTCGGTAAACGAGCGACAAAAACAAGTGCATCACCATGACCGTAAAGGCCTCCGCAATGTTTTTTTTTTTTTCTGTGAACAACCCAGCTTAGTTACGAGGGGTGAAAATGCAGTAAAATCAAACCACGTCATGCAGATCAGTTACGACGACGACCTGAAATGCATTACCGGCGTAGTGCAGGCCAGCATGAGAAACAAATCGTGCGCCTTCGAGGTAAGTCGTTTTTTATTAATATTGTGGTTGTCAGGTTATTAAAGAGTTGCATGTCTATCGCGATTTCGCAGTATTTTGCTTTTTGGATGTGCTCTTTTGGTGAAGATCTTCATCGAACCTGCGATGCGAGTACAATCTGTAATACACTCACCTTATGTTTTTTATCCAGTTCTTTCGCGCTTTGGGGTCTTGCGGAAATCTGAAGAAACTGCAAGAATCTTTCTCCACGCGATGGTTACAACCAGGTATACGAAGCACCCTCGCATAGCGCGAGTCCGCAGACGAAATTTGGGATCTCAACCGATCGCCTGAAGTGCTTTTTTCACGGGTGCAATGCGATCTTTTAGCAGACGATCATCCCGATCGACACCCGGACTTTCGATAAACCATATTTTACATCGCACCTCACTATGAATTCTTATAAGCGTCTGAAACTCATTATATTTCAAACAAATGCGATGTCAGATTATCGTCTTTATTCACACGATTCAAACGACGGCCCCGGCTTGGCCGGCCGGCGTGCGGCAGACGGCATACTTCTTGCATTCGTCGTCTGCTACAGGCATCTTGAGGACCGGAAGTTGCAGTCGTAAATATTTCAGAAACGAGCGATTACCGGCACACTTCTGTCGAAACATATATGACATTCAAGCTTTCTACATCTGTGATTTTTAGAAGTTTAAATCCTACTCCTGATTTTTGAACGGTGGGGTTTTCGTAGCGAAACCGAGCCACATGTATTCGTCCATAACAACGACCCTAGCAACGGTTTGTTTGGACCTATGACGTCACACTTACGGAGTCAATTTTGAGCCTCGAATATATATTTAAATAGATTGATTCTTGTTTTTTTTTCTTGTTTTTTTGTTTACGTAAAAGCAACGACAAAAACGCGCATATATGCGTATAGCATATTGTCAGTGGTCCTGCAACGAGCCTTCGGTAGCCGCTTTGTACGCTTTCAGACTATTATCATGCGCAATTATTCGTGCACTCGGGAGATTAAGAAAGCGGCAAGGACTCACGTGTTAACCGTCAGCTTGCGTTCTTCCCACCCTTTTCGGTGCACCTATGGGTTTGACCTTTCCGACGCACGCCTCGGGCCGGTTCAACGTCCCAATACCGATCCCTTGCTACTAGAAGCGGGTATAAGCACTCGACTTCCTAGTACAAAGGCCACTTATTGTAGGCATGGCTCGGATAGTGTCACAGTGCGGCGACAGTGAGTCAAGTGACTCTGAGTTGCCAAGGTTCACATGGTTGTTGCAAACAAAATTCGGATATTGGAACACTTGGATTAATCGGAGTGTATATCCCGCGATACTCATGGCGACAATAGCCGAACTTCACAGCACTCGAACTCACAACAGAGGACATTACATGCGCGCTTGCTTCAACACTATAGGGAGAGTTAGGAGAAAAAAAAGCGAGACGGGAAGACAGAATGGTGGGGTCGGTAACACGAACGAAGGAGGGCAAGCAACGACAACAATCCGAAGGAAGGGTGCAAGATGGTTTGGGGTGCAATAATTAGTGCGAGGGGTTGGCTTTTTTATATTTACCTTTTATTTTTCTTATTTTGTTATGGGGACAGAAGGGTGGTGGTGTTATATGGCCATGGACAGATGGCGAACACATCTTCCAGGAGTCGTGTTCAAAGAATTCAACGGGGATATATAAATTTTCTTTTCATTCATTTGTAAACCTGTGCGATTTGAGTTATGCGAATTAAAAAAAAAAAGTACGTGGACGTAAACAAGGGCAGAATGTATTTCTTGAAGCCGATAACCCCATCAAAGTTGTCTTTCATTTGCCTCGTCATTTTCGTTTACTTTTTTTTCTTTAGAAAGGATGGATGAGGGTGACATTGGGTTGAAAAGGAGGTTCTTTTGGGCGTTCCGAGAAATGTCCTTCTTCAAGATTCGGTCGAGCGACTGTTGTATAAAATCCAGACCGCGTCTTGCTGCTCGCATACGCTGGGCAAAATGCGAGTACACCGCCAAGGTGAACGACCCAAAGATGTCATCGCGTGTAAATGTCTTCGGGACTTCACTCCACGCGGCAAACTGTGGGGAAAAAAAAACACTCTCTGCAGGTATGGTTTATGTCACCTGTAGTGTAGACTCAAATCGTGACAATATGAACTTGAATTTGGTTTCCTACGAAGCCAAACTCATTGCGTTTCCCTGTGATCGACGAGCGGCTTTGGTCGTTTGTTCAGGAAGTGGGACTATACGGGCCCTAGTAAACACGTTCGTACTCTGATACTGACAGTTCCAGAAATTCCCTTCTGCGCATTGCTATATTTCTTTTTACTGGCTTGTGGAGGGCGATCGGAGCCTGCGCTGTAGCTTTCTCTTGCGCAGGTTTGTTCGGTACTCATTACAAGCAATCAAATTACTCGTAACCAATTATTTTTAAAAGTAGTTTTGTAACCATTCGAGTACAGTTACTAGGAAGTAATCGCGGGAGTAATATGATTAGTTTTGGAAGCATTAAAATCGTTGCTATTTTTCCTTACCCTTTCTAGGTGCGCTTTGTTTGAACAAGCTTTCTATCAAGGAATCCTCGATCCCCGTCTTTGACGGGAGGATAGTTTAGCAAAAACTGGTTCGCTAAGAAGATAAATAGTTCATAATTTTATGATTTTATTCCAATATTTGACAGTACGAACGACCCATTTTGAAACAAAAAGAAAATTGTCGCTTTGAAAATCGGAAGTGATCAGTAAAGTAAGAGTTACTTTTTCGAGTAACGGTCAATTACATTTCTTTTAAAGCATTCGGGTAATTTAATTGAATACTTTTTAACCGAGAAAAATTGTAATTGCAATCGATTGCCTTTTTTTTTTTGAGTAGCGCGTACAAGATTGCAAGTTCTGCGGAATATCCGATGCCGCGCGTGTGCGTCAAACAGGTCAGTGAATGGACAAGTTCCTCCGTGAAAAAAAAAAAGAAAAAAAAAGCTTACAAGTGTATAGAATAAAAAAAATATATGACTCTCCTCTTTCCTGCGGAGAATTTGTGTTGGTTGACTACCAACTAACAGACTTCTTTTAATTTCAGGGTTTCGACCTCTGTGTCAGGCACCGTGTCAGTCACCCATGGGGTCGCTGTGGAGTTCTCTGTGATCGCGACAATCGAGTCAGACGTGCCGTACGCCTAGTGCCAAGAATAGGTAGCTGCTTGTCGTAGGTTATTAATACAATTCGACCGAGATGTTGGCTAGGAATCATTGAAAAAATAAATTACACTAAGAGCACTCTAGTTAAGAAATACCTGTGTTTTTTTCAGTGCGTGCAAAGAACACTATTATCCTTTAATCTTTTAGTGTAGAATATATTTTTTGGGCCAGCTTCCCCCCCCCCCCTACCCAGTTTATTGCTTAAAATGCAAGTCCGCGTATTGCTTGATGTTTGAATCATGCGGCAGTTGGTTGTGAAAATTGTTGTTCGAATGTTTCCCTCGCGCAAGGTTGGTTCTGGCAAGCCACGAACAAACCACGCGCAAATAGCAGTACCTTTTGCCATGACTGTTGACACCAGGCCGGATTAATGATGCTTATCAAGGTACAACAGGCCAGAACCCTCCTATATACACCTATTGGTCTCTGCACACTTTCGTTTAACTACTAATACGACAAAAAAATCTTTAAAGAAATGTGCTTCAAGCTATCAACATACCAGTGTTCAGTCACAAGGAACAAGCGACTGTGTAAAGATAACTAGGTTTTTACACCACTTTCACAGATGGCTATAGCCGGGTAGTGATTCATGAAAGCCTACTTATCCACAAGGTAATGACAGAAGTGACATCGTTACTTTCATCGCTAATTCAGAAAAAAAACTAATAAAATTCTGTTGGAAGCTACATTCGAAAAAAGTAACGCGTTACTGCTAAACGTAACAAACGACAACAAGGCTGCTTCGGCGTTATTCACGCGGCACTCCTGGAACTTTATTAACGCTGAATTTTACGGTGAACACAGATTATTCCGCTAATATCTTGAAGCGAATCGTTCACACAATCAGATTTTGCTCTGGGGTTTCTAGCTGGAAGAGGATTGCCACCGGGCTTTCCTGGAAGAAAAAAAAAATAAATTCGTTGGTGGATGGTACCGAGGGCGTAGTCGGGAGAGAGAGCACGCACGTCAACCTGACGTACTTCACTCGACGTGAAATCCCCCTAAACTTCACCTCAAAGTGAAGAGAAAAAATAATGAAATAAAAACGACAAGAACTGGGGTGTTTCGTTTTCTTACAGCCTTCCTCAGTCTCGAAGACGACATCCTTCCGCCATCAGAACAAGCCCGCAGGGACGGCCCCACAACAATGGGCTACCCGCGGACGCACATCCGAGCATGGAAACTCTAGCGAAACGAAATAAAGATCAAACGCACAAATCGCAACGCTCAGGAAAAAGAAAGAAAAAAACAAAGCTACGAAGAAAGAAAAACTATGAGGCGACAACCTTCTGAAATTTGGCAGTTTCCGAAGCACACCTGGACTGCGCGTGTCTTGGCGGCCCACAAAGGTGGAGGGCAGGGCCGGATGCGCCTCCTCCCTCCCCCCGACGCCGGCTCAGGAGAACTGGAGGGGCGAAAAGAGGAGACCGACCCCGCTTCCTTTATCCGGTGTTTGGGTCCCCGGGTGGAAGAAGGGGACGCGGTCCCGGTGACCCCCCCGCGCCGACCCCTCCAGTCGCCCCCCGAAAGAGCCCACAGGGGACCGCTTTCCCTTTCTGTGCGTGCCCCGATCGAAGCTAACTATTCTGAGACCTCGCTTCCCGATCCATCGTTCTCTTTCGCTCTTCTTTTGCCATCGGAAACGTGGATGTCCCCTGTCCCCCGGTTTATCCCCCTGTTCTGGTCCTCTCTCCTTCCAACCTTTCCCCTCTCTCCCGTCACCCTCTCTTCTTCCGCTTTCGCCCTCTCTGGAGGGAGCCACAGCCGCGCTTGTCACCTGGTACGAGTATTCAGACCGCAGTTCCAGATTTGGGGACAGACGGACGGAGTACCGCAGTTTCTTCAGTCTGTTCGCAGCGTCGCGGTGCGTGAGTTCGGTGGACAGTGGCACCGGAGTAGGTTCGGCGGATAAAGGACCACGACACCGCGCTCACCGCTTGTCAACGTCGTCAAAGGTGGAATCGACGGCAGGGCTGAGTTTTTCCAGGAGATCATCAGTACATACTCACTGCTGCTGTCGTTCCGACACCGACTACTCAACAAGGTACCAACTTTCGGTGTAATTGCTAAGCAACGAAAGCTCGTCCGGGGATATTTTCTGCGGCGTCGAAGGATCAGGACAAAGTGCTAGGTAAATAACCAAATCAAGACACCGCGGCTCTGCACCTGGTGCTTCGACGCCTCGCCGGTTTGCGCGAGGATTTTTCGCAGCCATACAGCAACAGGAAGTGTCCCAGGGAATCCCAAGCGACTCGTCAGCAAGGGCGAGTCAAGGAAAGGAGGCGGTCTCCGCGCCCATTCCAAGGCTTCGTTCGGGACACATCGAGCTAGGAATTACGAAACGCAAGTCGGCCTTCCCGGACATCCAAGCTGGAGCAAGTTCTGCGCGGCGGTGTCAACACCATCTTGCAGCCGGAGATGGTTTACGTAAGTGGACGACGTCTCGTTTGAGCATCGAGTTGATTTGGTCACAGCTGCTCAAGAAAACGCGTCTTGTGGAGATTCGTCGCAGCCGAATGGCTTCTGGCTGTGACAGCCTAGAGGTGCAAATATGGTTCGGCGTCCACGCCGAGTCACTGAAAGCAACGCGACATCGGCGGGTGACGTCATGGCCTATGCCTCTAGCGCACGTGCATATATTTTAAGGGAAAAGCAATCAGTTCGAAGGCTTGACTTTTAGCTCGAGTGCTTGGCTGCAGGGAGCATAATTTCTCATTTTGGATATACTGCTAAACATAAAATGTAGTGAAGTAAAAAAGAAAAAAGGAAAACATTGTGTTACTCTTACCTAAGTTTCCTCTCGCTCTCTCTCTCTCTCTCTATATATATATATATAAAAGGGCACATGCATCTCACACGTCACTCTCGCGCGCGCATGCACACGCTTTTGGATGTGACGATCGGAAAGTGTTCAGAAGAAAAACGAAGAAAGGAGAGTGGCTTAAAAAAAAATCTACCGGATTAAAAAACGATTTTTACGGTCCCTTCAAAGATCCATCGCGACATCGTAATCACCCTGTAGTTATTGTCTTTCTACGCAACTTGCCAAAAAAAACAACAACAACAACGTGTGGTTGATTTTTTTTTACAATGTTGTGGGTGGTTGTAACCGAGAAACCGCGATATTTAGGTACTATGGTCGATTACGGGTTAAGAGCTCAGGGCAAGCTCCTCCCACCTCTTCCCGCTTTAGCAGAGCGAACACTGCGGAGGAGGTCGCCCCCTCTCCACCTTTCGCTGTGCTAAAGTGGAAAGGGGTGGGAGGAGCTTGCCCTGCACTTTTAACCTGCCACCGACCGACTATAGTTAGCATCAGCAATGTCCCGTGTCAAACAGAAGGCCCCGTGTCAAGTTATCCCGGAGGGAATACGGATAGTAAATCGGAAATTTTCGCATACCTCTTTTCTTTCTCCGCGACGCTCTCGGCAATGAAGACGCCACTGCTGCTCCTGCGTGCCGCTAGCGTTTAATAGGGTGTTTTCGTAGACCTCTATTTTCCCGTCCGCTAAGCCCTCCGCAACGAAGCAGCCGCTACTGCGCCGGCGCGCCGAATCCCGGACAAAAGCTCACCGGACAAAAGCTCACCCATTTTTTCACAGACCCGGACAAAAGCTCACCAGGAGAAAATTTCATGTTGGTCTTAACACAAGTACAGACAACTTAGGCGCATGCGTACGACACTAAAATGCAACGATAAATTACATCTGACAGGCGCATGGTTTGTTGATTACAGTAGAAACAAGTTTATTCACTTCAAATATTACCCTGAACCCCAAGAAAACCCATGCATTAATAAGGAAGAGATATTGTGCCTAACCTTTATGTGCTCGTTTACGTGACATAAGTACAATGACAAAGCGAGGTCACCGAAGGCTGACTTCGCTTCTTCGGTCACTCTTTGGGTTCAATAACTTCGGTTCACGAAGTTTCTTGGGCGTGGCACAAGGGTGCTCCGTCATACCTTGAGTCAAGCAAGCTTTATATTATCAGCTCCACTCAGTTTCAGTGACCACCTAAATTTTGGTCCCAAATCGTTGCTTCTCTGCCTGTTATGGTTTATCTGTCGACACCTTTCCATGGGATGGGATGCCAGTTCTCCTAAAAAGGTGCAATGTCCATCGCGTCCGCACTTTATCCCAGCCAGTGTTTCGCCCGGGTAGCAAAAAGAAAAAAAATGAGGTGAGCTTTTGTCCGGGTCTGTGAAAAAACGGGTGAGCTTTTGTCCGGTGAGCTTTTGTTCGGTGAGCTTTTGTCCGGTGAGCTTTTGTCCGGTTACCGGCGCGCCGATGGCCTTGACTGTAGAGTTCCGGCTAGCTTAACTGGTTGCGGAGAGCGTTGCGGGACAGCGGAAACGATCTACGAAAACTCCCACGTGCGGAGACTTGCGGAAAGCGGGTTGTGGAGAGCATTGCAGAAAGCCGGGGTTAACGAACGTTCTGCGGTGTACATACGCGGGGAGGGCCAGAGAGCATGTTGTTGACTAAGAATTCAATCTGCGTTGGGACACGGAGCAGGAAGTTAGTGTTCCATGACAGCGTGGATGGCACGAATTGTTTCGACAAAACGGTTCTTGAGCCTCGCCACTTGCTCGGCTTTCTTCCTCATATATCGCAGGGGTTGATCATCTACGATCATCACGAAGAACCACAGCGGCCATCTTGAATATGTGCGGCTTTTTTTATCATTTGATTTAATTCGCGAACCTGCGCACTCGGTCACTTTTTTCATAACAAATACAGAAAGGATGTCAAAAAAAAAATTCCGTTGCCATAGAGATTATATTATAAAGCGAGACAAAGACAAAATTCGAATGTGAAGCACCCTCGTCGGTGTTTGCCTTCGTTAATTCCGTAATTACTTCATATATTTTTCCCGCAGATACTCCACGTGGCAGGAAATGACTGTATGATCTCGCTTTTTTGATAGGTTTAATATGTTCTAAAAAAAGAATTGCTTTAATAACAGTTATTTTAAGCGCACCGGAGTTTCCGATAACCACAATTATTCAAAACTTTATCAGACACAGATGAACAGATTCTCGACGTCCTACAATGACTTTTTTAAAAATTTATATTATATTTTAAAAATTAGACTAACCTTTTGCGAAACATAATTTGTTTTTAAAGGACACTCCAAATATTTTAAAGGTATATATGATATGCAAATGAGAAGGTTCTCATATATGCCTATCAAAGGTCTTAATCACGTGGGTCAAATGAGGATGCACGTGGATTAGTTTTCCGAAATTATCACCTCGTAGTAAAAACGCATCTGTGTTAACCCTGCTCATTTTCACCTCAAAAACAGTAATAAAAAAAGTCGGACTTTACGCAGAGCATTACTAATTTACTTCTTTATGTGTAGAGTTAAGATATACGTAGGTACATCTTAAAGTAGATTTGAGCTATCTTACCAAGACGTTCACGTTTCAAACGCCAAAGGCCTCGCTTCTCCCTCCGACAACCAAATTTGTAAACTACTTCGCGCGGCGTATAAACAATAAGCAACCTTTGCTTTTTTTAGGTGAAAACGAGTCTGTGGATTAACATAATCAAAACTTGAGGCTGGCCCGAAGCACGACATCTTAATTCAAATACAAATGTTTTAAATTTTTGTTTTCAATCGTGGTTTTTTTTTTATTAACGCTAAAGTAGGTGTTGAGTTAAAGCTTCTCATTTCTTAAAACCCCATCTAGGGGTAATCACATGCCATCAGGTAAAGTATTCATGAAAAAAAGAGAGATTTTGCAATTACTTAATTAATAGGTAAACACTGGCGAGCGAGATCCGCTTGTAAATTTCATAATCTTGTTGACATGTATCTTCATGGCAGGCTCTTTTTTTCTACAAGATTTTTTGACGGGTTTAGCGCAATAGTTAGAGTAAATTAAATAAAAAAAGAAAAGTCGCATGAACAACTTCAAAATGGCCGCCGTGAAAAAGGTGCGATGTATCTAACTAATATATTTCTTTCCACTGACACAAAGGTGATATTGTGAAGGATGCTCCAATTAATGGAACTCGCAAAAAGACCAGCCTAACGACCTGAGTGACATATTCGCTGATTAGGTCCATTCACTCGTAATTTAATTTTGAAATTCAGATTCTACTTAGTGGCCCTCCTATTCAAGTAGATTATGTTGATATTTTTTTATAACGCCTATTCCTTCTAGAATGTATAGCATGATTCTGTGGCTAATAAGTGGCATATATGAAAGATAGGGCGCAAATGTATTGTGGAACTATGATTGTACAGTTGTCAGTCATTACTGACAGACTGAAACTTGACATGTTAAAAACCTCGAGTTGGCAGAGACATTGTACTAGACAAATCGCTACCATTGTCGGTGACAGGTCAAGAAGGACGTGGAAGCTCCTCCTACCGTCTTTTCACTTGAGCAGAGTGAACTAGAGGTCGCCTCCTCTCCAGCGTTCGCTCTGCTATACACGAACTCAACTCTGTTACGTCACGGGGCGGTGGTGGCGCGTCGGGCGCACTTCCGGTCTGGGGCTGTGGGCAGGAGTCCCCATGCGAGACGTGTATTCCTGCGTTGTTTTGAAAGTAACCAGACAAAAACTTGCCTTCTCGTCAAAACGCCGCGACTGGGGCTGTACCAAAAGAGTCGAGAAAGGTTTGAAGGACAGTTTTCACGTGCTCGGTTCGTCCGATAACGTGGATATGTGCCGTGAAAGGGAAAACCAGACGGCGTCGGACCACGATTGTTTGGCCGGGAAGCACTTTTGGTTAAATTCACGGATACTTGTGGTAATCAGATTTATTTGTTTTGTTTCAACATGAACTCCGGAAAACCGTCAAGTTGTGCGGACCACCTGCGGACTACATTCAGTGCGTCTGCAAGTTCACACGGCCGCATGATCGTTCGAACTGTCGTCTGCTCTTCAAAACGTTTCTGCTTGTCGTCTGCTCTTTTAGACAACGCCGGCCCGTAGACCGAATGTTGGCCCGGTACTTGCAATAAGTAGATGCAGGACTCAAAAGACTTAAGCATGAAGGTTGGTAAGCAGGCTCGATGTAAACAGTAGATACAAGGAGATGTTGATCATTGTTACCAGTGACCATCACCGACTTGTTATGCCCAATTCAATAGGTCCGATTCTGCTTGCGATTTTCAGTATCGACGTCGACCATCTCAGCTACGGTTCACGCTTTTGCAGCCCGAGCGACGTCGCGACTGAAAATTGCGAGCGAAATCTCATCATGCGAATCAGGCTTTACCGTACATACTGCGGCGTCCACGCGGAATGAATCGCCGCATGTCCCATCATTCGCGCGAAGTTTTGCGGTGTAACGAGCCTCGGTAATTTCGCTAAGGCCGCTCAAGTAGTCAGCCATTGCCAGGAAGATGTAGAATCAACAATTCCAACGCGAAAAAAGAGCAGGGGGACTCACACCGACGCCGACAACATCGCATTTCAATGGTTTGTTTATGGGCAACGGCGAGCTTCTTGCCCACACCCCCATCGCGCATGCGCGGCGCCGGTGGCGCCCGCTAGGGGCGCTCCGGTTTGTTTGTAAACCTGAGTTGGTGTACATATATATATAGTGGGAAGAGGTGGGAGGAGTTTCCACTTCCTTGACCTGTCACCGACTATAACACCGGGGACATGCGACGTCATTCCAAAGCGGACTATTTTCCGCTGTCTAAACATTCGTGCAAGAAACTGCTCTTCGAGTTTGTAACCAGAACAAAGAATGCTGATGGGGAGGAAAAACACAGGAGAGAAATAATAGTAAAAGACAAAACAAAAAATGAAAAAGAACCGGAAGTTGTTTTTATGATTATGTTTGCTCCAAAAATATAGCTCAACATGTGGCAGACTGCGCAAAGGGATTCTTGCAGGCCAGTCGTTTTAAATCAAGGTAGATAAATTGTGAAAGAAACACCTGCGAGTTTTACTTTGTGACATAAGTGGATAGCGAAGGCGATTAATTCTATAGAAAGAGAGAGAGAGAGAGAGAACCCCTACGTTGCAAACCCGCAAAACAAACAAAGAAAAAATACGTCATCATGCGCATGACAAGAACCCCACATAACATGTTGACCGACAACTCCGGACGTACCCGTGACGCTCACATGACGTCGTCCCGCTGGCTTTCCAGGTGGTAGAATAACAACATGGTCTTCCGCGATCACATGCTAGCCAAAAACAAGGCAAAACATGGCTTTTTGACCAAAGAAACGTTCTAAAACCTCATGTCAAACTTCTTCCAATCTTTGACGATTTTATATTTTGTCCCCAACGTGCTGCGAATTGGGGGTTGTGTGGATATTTATACAGCGAGTCGTTGGTCAGCCATTTTAAAGTTGCGACGAGTCACTCGCTGTAGGTGAGCAATTTAGCCAGTGCAGTACAGCCGCTAGCCTGGAGTCTTTAACGTGCACCACGCAGGAGTGATATACGACCGCACGCCGGTACGATACTCACCCAGATCGAAACGGGGAGAAGTGGGGATTGAGCCCAGGATCCCTGGGTTCTGCAGCGCGAGCTTTCGCTCCACGTGCTCCAAGCTGGTGTGAGCTTTAGTGTGCGCTAGCCCACTCGGCCACCGATCCCCCAACGTGCTGTGACTTTTAGATATTAAGCGGTCACAAACCAGACACTCTTCTTACTTTTACTCAGTGTCGCACAAGATATTCGGCAAGTAAGATAAGATACAATACGCCTGCTTCATCTGGTGTTTAAAGTAGTAAACTTTCTTTCACCATAAAGTATCTTCAATAGACTAAAATTATTTGAAATGGGATTAAATTACTTTTGAAGATGCCTGACAATTTCACTCACCCGTCGCAAGCTAATATAAATTCCGGACGAGAAAAGAACGCGGACCATTTATTTACTTTCTGGGATAAACAACCCACATAACCATTCGTACGAAACCTATGAGAAGAGTGCTCACATGAGTATTGTAGGCATTTCACCCGCTGTTCTTCATTTTTAGGGGCCTATGCGTGAAGCGTTCTGGAGATAACTTCGTAGAGAGATATATTAACTATTGAGTTTAGAGATACGGAGAGGCGCAAATATCTACCCATGTTGTCATGTTGTCTTCTTTGTATCTATCTATATATATATATATATACAAGTCATGTAGTTCATATGGAGCACTCCGTTCCCAAGAAAATCGTCCATAGTGTAAGGCGTCCATAATAATAACAAAGGGCCCAAACACAAATATCAACGAGCGTCGCAACTACAAAAGATACACGGTTTATTTAGCTTAAAAAAAAACTGCAAGATATTGGTTTGTACTGATACTTTCGAAAATTGCATGGCGAGAGGTCGGTCGCCGAAAATTTCGTCCATAATGCGGAGTGTCCATATTAACGAGACATGACTAATAAGCTCTTCTGACTAATATGCCAAATTTTGGACGGGATTAACCTTGCCCTTTTGGTGTTGTTTCCTGCTTTACCATGGTGTACTTTCAGGTCGTTGCATTCCCTCTTGCCTGAAATTGATGCCGTATAATATACCGTATTTTCCGGTGCATAAGCCGCGTTTTTTTTCCTTCGAATTTTTTATCGGTGCGTCTTATGAAACATTGCGACTTACCTGCGTTTTCTTCTTCCTCAAATTAAGTGCGGACCTTAACCGTGCCAGATACAGGTCGTATCGACGTTTACGATAAAGGAAGGACAAAGCACCGGCCGATGGCCGACTCTTCCAGCAGTCCGAAGACTGTCTGAAGCGTGTCGGCGTAGTTCCGCGGCTGCGGCAACTGCGCGCAGCCATGGACCTATGCGAGCCAGTGCGACTTATATACGAACTTCGTAAAAAAACGGCCGTTAATATGGAGATGCAATTTACAGAACAATGCGGCTTGTAGACCGAAAAGTGCGGTAAACTCCACTGTTTTTTCTTCTTCGTGTTTTCGTTTTTTTCACAAAATAGCGGAAACAACAACAAAAAAGGACGGGGCAGATGACTATTTTAAGTTGTCACCATTGACCGGTAAATGCTTAAATGAATGCGGAACGCAAGCTCGGCTGCTTCTTTTGCAGGCGTTGTATAGTGACGTCAGAACATTGAGTTCTGATTGGCTCTGATTGAATGATAGTGGGTAGACGTCAAAGCAAGCTGCCTTGAGGCCTACCCACTATCCTTCAATCAGAACCAATCAGAGCAAGGCGTCTTTCTGACGTCATCACAACCGTTGCAAATGAGGCAGCCGAGCTTGCGTTCCGCGTACATTGCAAAAATGTGAATAGCATTATAAAAAAGAAAAATGTAAAGAAAACTTGACGCTTCTTCTAGTGCCCTCTGGTTCAATTCACTTTGCTTTCCACAAGGTGCATGTTTCCGAAAATATCACATAAATGCCCAAAGGAGAGATTATATATATACATATATATATATATATATATATATATATATATATATATATATATATATATATATATATATATATATATATAATATATATAATATATGCAGGTTTGCCTTCGGATCAGCTTTATTTGCCGCGAAGTGTCTGACGATTCGTTCTTCCAGAAATAATTTCGGTGACAAATTCCTTAAAAGTTGGTAATTGGTAATTTCATCTGAGATAATGAGCACAAGATACCATGAAATGTAATCAAGATAGAGTACAAGATATCAGAGTTGAATATGCTGTCATTCAAATGTATCTCAAGATACTTAAATACAAGAAAAGGTATATATATAAAATACAGTATTTTGAGTAAACTATCTGACGTAAGTAGCACTGTTCACTGATTAAAAATTTTATACCAATTAATTTGTGACTGTTTATGAATTAACTAATATAATCTTAGTGTAATGTTGAGGCTGATAGTATGAAGAATTTATTAATTAGCATTTTTCTTGATTTGTTTAGCAACTTTGCGATGCGGGAACAGCACATTTTAATTAGGCCGATTAATTTTTTTATTGTTGGGTTTCGCATACATTAAAATGCAATGGATTATGTCAGGAAAAGGAAAAAGAAAAATGTATACATATTTTACCGACAGAAATTGGTCAGCTAATAAATATTGAGGTATTTGAAAAGTCTGATATACGGAACACAACGTCCATAAAATAATTCTCTCCGGCAGGAAGTTAAACCGAAAATATAATACACTATATTTTAGATAAAATTAACTTGCGTATTTTTTTAGTACAGGTTGTGAGTAAGGCACTAAACTTGCAAGAAAATACAAGAATCTCAAGCATAAAATGACAATTGTTTGCAGTCAATTTTGATATCAAATTAAAATTAATGATACTTCACTGATTTGTTCGCTCCATTGTAATAAATAACAGTACGTGCAGCTATCATATTAGCAAAGTGGTTAATAGACCATTTGCTATATTACCCAAGCATCAAGGAGAATGCAGGGATTGGTGTTCCACGCGCCACACGCGCACATCTTCCCCGTATAAAAGATTCGAAGTAAATAACCAAAAGAAAGCATTGACGAACGCGCGTGCAAGATGCCATTTGTTTTAGGTATTTGCTTTAGAAAATTACTACTGCTGAGGCCAGCACGTGCGGCGCGTGGAACACCAATCCCTGCATTCTCCTTGATGCTTGGGTAATATAGCAAAAGGTCTATTGGGCTGGTTGGTTCGTAAATTAGAAATAAAAAGGCGCCGAAAAACAAAAGTAAGACAACACAAGGCGCCTTGTGTTGTCTTACTTCTTGGTCCATGTTGTTTCCTGAGCTTTTATATTTTTTAAGCAATAATATTAATTTATGTAGGCAACTTGCTTGCCCTTGATTTTGCCAAAAAGTGACTTTATTGAAGAGTTCACGCTTGAACGATTAATAAATTCAGTGTCGGCGATTAATGCAATAAATGATTAAGCTGACAACGCTAGCGACAAGTCTGATCACTGCTTCGTGCTTCACTGACCATGTGTTTTAACTACTGCGTGGTGCACGTTAAAGACCCCAGGCTAGCAGTTTGTACTGCACGGGCTAAATTTCTCATCTACAGCTGGGAGACGAGTCGCCCGTTGAGGCAGACCAAGTTCTAGGCTGTATAAGCATACACACAACCTAATTTCTTTAACCATAATTTACTTCCTTTAAAAAAAACGGGGATAATTGTGCGCGTCCGTGCGTGCGCTTGAGCGCGTGCAGCATTACGTTAACATAAACGAGAACTATTTTTGTCGCAATATAAAAAAAAAACATAAAACAATTCTGGAGACAACTGGGGAGTTTAGCTTATATAAAACGATAACAGGGAAGGCCTGATTGATTGGTGTTTCTACCCTATCATATATTTCTTGTAAAAAAAATATACGTCTTGCAGGTTTAGATGCTTTTTTATGGTTTTACGATAACTTTAAGTGGGACCCAGGTGTATAACAGACGCAGAAACACTTTTATTATCTTAGACTACGTAGCGTATACATAATCTACCTAACTTGGCTTGTGCGTACAGTTACACCCCAAATGATAAGTTATCCGATCTGCGTGATCCATCAAATCGACAGTGCGATGAAATAAATCTCCCAGCAGAATGACAAAACTAATGTTACTTTTCTGTTTCAACGGGTATCGCTTGTCGGCTCTATTAGGCACTTCGTCACGTCTAATTGCAGCAGCCGACCGCTCAACGAACGAACGACATCCCGGTTGCGCTACAGCTGCCAACCGTTTGTTTCTCTTTCGCTCCGCGTCAGGCGCGAGCCACCCGAACAGGAAAAGGGATCGAGCGGAAACAGCAGGCGAGAGCGGCCTCGCAGGATGCCATCGGCCGTTCGCCCTGCAACGCTACCGCAGCGGCGAATCGCGCACAAAGCAGCCGAAAGGAAATGTCGCAACACTGCGTCCACCCGGCTCCCTCCACAACAACACGAACAAAATGGAGTCGCATTCGTCGAGGGTACAGGTAACGGAGTGCCATCAACGGTAGCATCCTGGGCGGCCAGCGAACGTTGGGCTGTGTGTGTCGGACCCAGGACGCGCCGGAAGTCGGGGATAGACAGGAAGTGGCGTCTCCACTCCGCCATTTCCGGCCGCGGGGGTCTTCACTTCCGGAGCGGCGCGGGAAGGTGTCGGCCTCTCTGTCCGCGTTGCAACGTCCACGTGGCGACGACAACCGACCGACATGGCAACGGACAACCGCATGAGCACACACGCACATCGCAATATCAATTATCAATACCACCCAATCAAAGCCTTTTAGCAGACTCCTCAAACTCCACGTCACGTCATCGCACTCAGATGGAGGACATCTGAGTGCAGGGAGGAGGCCCATCGCCAACTTACTGTTTCTAGCTTCAACGAACCCCTCCGTCTGACCACACCAACTAGTACCAAGAATCCATTAAATCCACAATTCTACATGGTATCTACAGCTACGCGTTGCCCTCTCCCGCCCGCCGACTTATTGTGAATCATCCCCAAACCTCTTCTTTTTTTATTTCCTGACGAAAATGCACAAGGACTGCATCCCCAGTCGCCCCATTGTTTCTACCATATCTTGCTCTACTGCCGTACTGTCATTCAGCATATCGTCCGGACTTTGGCTAGCTATATAAAAGACACCACGCATCTCCTCCAGCAACTTCATACATTCACGCCTAACTCCGATACCGTTCTTTTCACCGTAGATGTTACCTTTTTTTAAACTATAATTCCTCACCACGACGGCCTTCTGGCACTACAACATTTTCTTGGTCGTAGACAAAAACTGAACCCTCCCTCTCACCTCATTGTCCGCCTTGCAGAGCTGGTGCTCAACCTGAACGAGTTTCAGTTCGACAGCTATTTCTTCCGTCAGGAATATGGGTTAGTGACATCTACTACCACACGCTGGTACGGTGCTCGACTGAATGGAAACGGGGCGGTGCGGGGATTGAACCCAGGATCCCTGGTTCGGCTTGCTAGAACAGCGTCCGAGCTGAGACTGGGTGAAAAATAAACACCGCAAAGCCTGGGCACGCGAGCGCCTTGAAATGCGGTTTGAGTCGCGCTTAGCTCGAGGGCTGGCTTTGGCAGTGCTTTCTTCACCCCAGTCGCAGCTGAGACGCTGTTTCTAGCAAGAGTGCCCTGCGCATAGCCTCCTCATACACTGCCAAAACCTGGCAGATCACCACGAGAAGCGGCCGCCGAAATGGGAAAAGTGGAGCGGCAAACAACGGATGAGAGGAGAGCCACGTGACTGGCGCCCCGCTGCGACGAGACGCCGAAATACACTTTTCCCGAGCGAACAAGTCTGTTTCAAGTGCGCGCTGACGTCCAGGTTCCCCGAGAAATGGCTCCTTGATGCTCTGCGCTACCAGATCCTCGCGCTCCAAATTTGCGACCGGGCACTATATGACTCCGCCGTCGAACTGCCAGGGTTTATGAGTAAAGGAGGCAATGGCCCTGGGTTCTGTAACGCGGGCTTTTGCTTCACGGGCTTTGAACTATTGTGCGCTCTAGAGGCCCGTTCACACTCTTGCGACCGAGTACGACCGAGATAGACTAGACCGGTTTTTAAGCCTCTTGCGACTTTAAGACCAGCTCCGCTGCAGCGGAGCTGGTCCTAAGAGATCGCAAGAGGCTTAAAAACCGGTTTTATCTCTCTCGGTCTTTCTCGGTCGCAAGAGGTGAACGGCGCTTAACGCGTACTGCCGTGCCCAATTTTGGGCACGGTAGCTTACGGTACCGTGCCCAAATAACAAATCTCTTATATTTTCTCTTTAATCTATATTAACATAAAAAAGATATATTCTGTTGCACTCAATGGACTATAATATTAGAAATGACTATCTTATTACAGCGAAGCTGTTTATGGTTATTGGCGACGTGCGCGACCGAAGGCGTCGCTGTGGTCGGCCTTCCACGATTGGCCGAACGCTGACTATGACGTCGGAAAGGGGATTTATCATCGACGGAAATAAGAGGAATGAAAGAACTTTAATTTTGACGGTGTTGGCAGCGTTCCTTTGAGAGCGCAATGATTTCAAGCTTCCACCATGCTATTTACAAACACCAACGAACTTGTTGTTTGCAAGGTAATGACGTCACAAGGGGGAATTATAGGAGGGCGCCACGAAAACATCTCGCCGCTAATAGACCATTTGCTATATTACCCAAGCATCAAGGAGAATGCAGGGATTGGTGTTCCACGCGCCGCACGTGCCGGCGTCAGCAGTAGCAACTTTTCTAAAGCAAAAACATAAAACAAATGGCATGTTGCACGCGCGTCCGTCAACGCTTTATTTTGGTTATTTACTTCGAATCTTTATACGGGGAAGGCGTGCGCGTGTGGCGCGTGGAACACCAATCCCTGCATTCTCTGGATGCTGGTAATACTGCAATAGGTCTATTGGCGACGTGAACGATCAAAAGCGTCGCGTGGTCGGCCCACCACAATTGGCTGAATGCTGACTATGACGTCACCAAAGGATGTCTCGATTGACGGAAATAAGAGGAATGCAAGAACTTCAATTTGACGGTGTTGGCAATGTTGCTTTGAGAGGGCTATGATTTCAGGCTTCACCATGCCCATTACAAACACCAACGAACTTGTTGTTCACCAGGTAATGACGTCACGAAAGGTAACCAAACGAGGGCGCCACCGAAGCATCTCGCCGCTAAAGGGTTCCGTGGATTTTTCGTGTGCAGTGACTATACTCTGTTTCACCTTATGATGTACCGCAGGAAAGGCTACAAGCGCGAGCTCCTTGCTCTAGGGCACATCTTGGCGGCTCAAGCTCTCGTGCATTAAGGGCAGCTGCCAACGCTGTGAGCTCGCGCTTCTAGCCTTCGCTGCGGTACAACATAAGGTGAAACGGAGTATAGAAACTCTACGCTCGCACCGCCGCACGCGCCGCACGTGCACGCCTTCCCCGTACAAAAAAATTTGAAGTAAATAACCAGAATAGAGCGTCGACGAACGCGTGTGCAAGATGCCATTTGTTTTAGGCTTTTGCTTTAGAACAGTTACTGCTGAAGATGCCGGCACGTGCGACGCGTGGAACGCCATTCCCTGCATTATCCTTGATGCTTGGGTAATTTAGCAATAGGTCTATTCATTAGATTAGTTATCAATAGGCACCATTTTCAAGATCAGTAGCTAGCAGTGGCGGAACGCGGATGACAAGATTATCACCGTGCTCCGCCACTGCTAGCTTTGCGCCTGCTTCACGAGTGGTAACTTTGGCGCGCCCCCGAGTTTCCCACGAGCTTCAAGTCGTTCTAAAGAGTGTTGATTTAGTGGTTTTCGATGACGCCCAGTAAGTTCCTAATGTCAACCATATGTTAATTTTCACTAATTAAAAAGTTAATTGACGAATTTTAATTAATTAGCCGACTTATCGCAAAGATTAGCCACCCACATAATGTCCCCCTGGTCGTATAAACCGCCTGCACAAACCGCTTAAGTGTAACACCCTGCCTATATATATATATATATATATATATATATATATATATATATATATATATATATAGAGAGAGAGAGAGAGAGAGAGAGAGAGAGAGAGAGAGAAAGTTTAATCAACGGGAGTCAAACGTTCCGCAATGAGCGAATTTTTTCATTTCATATTCTTATCCCAATTCTATTTTACCTTAATAAAACTCTATTTTAATTATTTAAGAAGCATGAACATATAAGACAGAAATGTGAGTCTCTAGGGTCCTGTTAACTGCACGACGGCAGTGATCCCTTCAAACAAGATTCTTGAATTCGGAATAGTATGTTACTAAAGCTTCACCGTAATGTTTGAAGTTTTAAATCATCGCTTCATGAGACAAATATAGGACAATCATTATTGCACTTCCAGAAAGGCACAGAAATATATTTGTGTTTAATCTCGTAAATGTATTGCGACAAATACGTGTGCCTGCTTGATAAAAACAACAAAAAAATCATAAAATGAATAAGGCGCCTGTTGGGCTCAAACGCTATTATCCCAGGAAATAAGGCAGGATGCTCGGGAATGATGAAAGTATATGCATAAAATGGCGATATAGTTAGCACTGAATTGTATGTGGACCGGATGTGTAAAACGGAGTGGGGATTGGGGAAGGGTTTTTTATTTGAAACTGTACTTTATTTTACCGCCGTAAAAATTGACCTCGTTCGTCAGTTTCCAGTTGCCGCTGCTCATAGTTTAGCCAAGAAAAAAGTCATTTCTAAAATTTAAGCCAATTTTTTACTGTAATGCGCGATATATTATTTTTGGTTGGGTTATATGGTTGTTTCTCATTCCTCCGTTATTTAACGCACCTGCGCTATACTAGATTTCTCGTGACGGTTTCGGCGAACAAAGAGTAACTGCGTATTTAGATAAGCTACAGCTCAAAATATCAAACGAATCCCCTCTTCTTTTTCTTTTTTCAGTAAACCATAAAGACAAAAGTTTTCCCAGTTTTGAGTGTAGATTTGGTGAAACGAGTTCGTTTTCTCAGGCTGCTGTAAGACGAAATTAGTAAGCTCGACTGGAACGACAAACCCCTAGTTCGCAAAACGTACATTCTTGATCTGCGGATGCATGTGTCTTGCTGTCAACATTGTCGATGGTCAGGAACATGCGACATTAAACGTATTGTATCGGTGTACTGTCCCGAGTAGTTGGACAGCCTCGGTGTGAGCCCATCATAGTATCCTACATAAAAAAACAACAACAAAAACACTGCTTATTGTTTTACGTGTGCCATACAACTTGTCTTTTTTACATGTGAAGACTGGACCGCATGGACCGAACACGCAGTGAAGAATCGACAAACTTCACCGGGGAACGTCGCCGGTCAAAAATCGTCGTTTCTTCGCAGAATGCTCGCTCCTTAGACTGGAGTCTTTAAGGGATCATCATAATCAGCAGTTTATAAACCTCTTTCGGTCACTCCTGTCCCCAGCCAAGTGTTTCCGGTATAGGGTATTGGTGGCAAAGTAATCGTTAAAAAATTGATTTAAACCTGGGAAATCTTATATAAGGACATAGTGAGGCGAAACAAGAACGCGTGGCATGTATATGCTCCAAACGCGAAAACATTATAATGGCATGGCGAGAGCAAAACGATGTTTTCACCTATACAGGAAGTTCCGCCATTCAAGATGGCAACGGCCGCTAGAAGAGGATTCAGAGCCTGAATATCCAACGATTCGAAAGATCCAAAGAGTCGAAAGATCCACTGGTGGATTTGCTGCCTCGTTGGATATTCACCCACAGTGGACATTCTGTCCCAATTGAACATTCCGTCTCGATGGATGTTCAGTCACGGTGGACTTCCCGGCCTGGTTCGATCTCTCATCTTGTTAGTTGTTCAAACTCGTTGTGCATTTGGTCTCAGTTGGACATTCCTTCTCGCCTGCGATCTAACCCAGTGGAAACCCTACGAGAACGGCATTCAGCCTCATTCCTCTGCCTACCTGATTCGAGCAATGCGTTTCGCCATGATTGCGTATTTCGAGCTGGTAGATTTTCAAATATCTATAAAAGAATGTTGGTCGCTCAGGCGGATTCTAGATAGCTGGTTAAACTTCACTAATTTGCGAAACATCTACTGTTGATAAATAATATAAAGAGAGAGAGAGAGAGAGAGAAAAGACGGAACTTCCCGGAACCTCAGCTGCAAAACAAACAAAAACAATATTTATTTTAAAAACATGTTTTATGTAGGTTATTGTTTTATTATTACATTTTGTGGCAAAAACGAAAGAGTGCAGTAGCTAGGCTTCAAGAATGAAATGTAAACACACACAAGAATGAGTGATTGGTGCATACCGGACCAACTGTTTACAAAAAACGCTATGGAGATGACGATTCGTACAGCAATAGGTTTCTTATTTCGGCAAGCGGCACCTTTCTCCACGTCTTCAAAAGAGGACAACGTGATCAGCGGAAAGCAGGAAATATCTATGAGATTTACGCGTCATTAAACGATTACTGAAAGGACTGTTAAGTAACCCCTGGGAGCATACCAATGCTCGTGATTCTGGCCACGTAAGTGCAGTCGTGCTGGTATAGTGGCAGCATAGCCATTGTTAAATGAGGCAAACGCATCCATTTCTGCGTGGAGCCTCCCGTTTCTTGCCAACACGAAGCTTGATGTTATTATTATAATGCAATTAAATGCAAAGGTGCAAGCCAGCTGGACAAGAATGACGAAAATAAACCCTGGAGAAGGGAAGCAAGAGGAACAAAGGACAAATACAAATCTCCAAACACAGCTAGGTAACTGGTGCGCGACTGAAAAAATCCGCCTGGTCCGGGTATCGAACCCTGGACCTCTCCATTACAGGTGGAGCGCTCTACCAACTGAGCTCACCAGGGGTTAGGTGCCAGTAGAGCAAACGGGTTTTATCAGCCGCCACCAGTCTAACACCAACAAGGGTGAAAACTTGTATTTTAAGGTTATGATTACAATGCAATTAAATGCGAAGCTGCAAGCGAGCTGGACAAAAATGAAGAAAATAATCCCCGAGAGGGGGAACAAGAGGGTACAAAGGACAAACACAAATCTCCGAACGCAGCTAGGTGACTGGTGCGCGACCAAAAAAATCCGCCTGGTCCGGGTATCGAACCCAAGACCTCTCCATTTCAGCGGAGCGCTCTACCAACTGAGCTAACCAGGGGTTAGATGCCAGTAGAGCAAACAGGTTTTATCAGCTGCCATCCGTCTAACACCAACAAGTGTGAAGACTTGCATTTTAAGGTTATAATTATAATGCAATTAAATGCAAAGGTGCAAGCGAGCTGAACAAGAATGACGAGAATGTTATTCTTGCCACAGCAAGCGGGCCCAGCAGAAGGGCCTGGATTCAATTATATTCAGCATGCTGCGCAACCTGAAGAAATTCAGGTTCGCTTCTCGTGCTTTCTTTAGAAATTTGGCAGTAATTTGATTGGTTTATTTTTTAATGAAAATTTTTGAACAGTAAAAAAAAAGCAAAACAAAGTAGTACTGGAAAATTAGTGTGACACGCAAGAAGTTCGAAAAATTGTCGTAATTAATGCATTAGGTTTCACAAATTAAATACTGGCGCTTTTGGCAGACGCTTACAAGCAAAGCACAGTTAATTTCATCGCGTAAACCTTTCTGCTTTTTTTTTTTTTAGCTTGGCTGGTTTTTGAATGGGACACCCTGTATATTTTTTTCCCAAGCAATGAATGAAGCCAGCCTTTTTCTCTGAGAGGCCAAAATATCAGGGACATTTATTTTAAATCCTTTACAAAATTGCGAGTATATCTCAGGCAAACTTTATTCCAGTGATGCTTTCTCTCCACACCCGTTTATTCACACAGAACAAAGTCTCATCAGAAACATGACTACTCAACTGCCAACTGCCATCTTATTTTTTGACCATACAGTTTCTTTAGGTTCTAACTTGTCACCTTGCACAGCATGCAGTAATATTCTACGTCTTCGCGGTTGACGCACGAGATATCCAGTATCAGTGGACATTCAGGCTTGGTTGAATTTTCCGTCTTGATGGATATTCAGGCACACTCGACATTCAGGCCTGGTTATATCTTCTGTCTCGATGAATATTCAGAATTCAGACTCGTTGGACGTTCCATCCCAATTGAACATTTCGTCTCGATGGATATTCCGTCTCGCCTGTCACGTGACCAATTGGATCTTTCGTCTCGTTGGATCTTCCGTTTCGATGCATATTCAGGCCGTCAGCGCTAGAAAAGGTGTCAACGACATAAAAAGAAGGTCAAGGAACATGCAGTTCCCAGTGCACATGCAAACGTATCGCAATTCCCGGGCAAAAGATGCCTAACAAAAATTATTTAAAAAATCTGGTTATTTAACATTTGTCAAAACCCAGCATATAATAAACAGAAGTAAAGGCGCGAAGTAGCTAGTGAAGATTGGACATTATATAACACTTGAAAGACAACGTTTTAATTTTATATTTTATTATAGCGTTTTCTTTTGACAACGAAAGTACGACAAGGGTTAACAATCTGTTTTAGTTATTCAAAAAACATGATGAGTAAAAATGATAACGTCAGATATTCTTCAAACAAGATCTCGAAGAAACAATCATATTAAAACTTCATAAAATCGTTTAAAGTGCGAATATTTCACTCCGTGAGTGATATAGGACAGCCGTTAATTGTACAGTACCTCCAGAAAGGTACAACATTTTTAATCGTACGTATACTGTGCCATATGCTTGGGCACAGACCTGATAAGAAAGAGTCCATAAAATGTAGGTGGCGCCTGTTGGGCTCAAACACTGAACAAATTTTCCCAGGAAATGAGGCAATCTCCTTCTGAGTGATGAAACTATATACATTAAATACCGAAATTGCTCGCTCTAAATTTTATGAGGGCCGGATGTATGAAACGGAAAACGGGGATTGTATTTTGTTTTGAACTTTATTGCACTGCTACGAAAATTAACCTCCTTCGCCCAGTATCCGGTTACTGTTCATAGCTAAACTCCAAAGGTCTGGATTTTCAAAAACAAAGAAAAGAAAAGGAAAATACTTTTGTAATTGTGAATTGGGCGACACAGTTTTTATGGTTTGGCCGTTTGTTGCTCATGCTTTACTTATTTATTGCGCCCTTTATACCGAATGCCTCAGGACGATTTGCAGCAAAAACAACATAAAAGAAGTAAAAAAAAAAACTAAATAATTATTTTAATTTGAGGAGCTCTTTCTATCCCGTATTAAGCGAGTAAAACAATATTTAAAAAAAATCGACAGCGTCTGCCTATTTTTTGGCAGGTGCCGTTGAACAGCTATAGGTCCGTAATTTGCGAGAGGCTGTATCGGTGCACGCTATTGCCACTCGCACTGACAGATGCGTAGACCCATTCAACGGAGGCATTCATTTGTTGCAAGCAGCCCATTTAAAGTTGATGCACCCGTACGTTTTGGTGTTGCCACGAGTGTTCGGTCTCGTCGAACGCAAAATAAAATATATGAATAAAAAAAAAGGAAAGAAAGAAGAGATGGTGGGCCGTGGATCCAGGTTGCGAAGGCACCGGAAGACGGAAGTGGAGCAAGCGCCTTGCGCGTGCGTAGCAGCTGCCCAAGTCACGTGACGGGGAGCAGGTGGTCCCTGCAAAAGAGCCGCAGTGGCGAACGCCCCAGCTGTCGCCGGCGGAAACAACAGAGGCACCCGCCCCGCCAAGGAGAATTCGAAACACACAAAGGAAAGGATGCATCACTGAAACAGAAACACACATAAAAGAAAAAAGGAAAAAAAGCGGAGCTATCAAAGACCGAGGCATTAGAGCGTATGGGAGAGGAGGAAGGGCTCGCGTACCATTCTAACCGCGCCAGATCGGCCACAGTTGTCTTCGCCGAGGTTCAACTTGGAAAGGCGTTTAGCGGCACGCGCGGATTCGCTGGTTTTCTGAGGGTGTGAGTGGGTAGTTTGTAGCTCGGCAGAGTGGGCGGGCAGCAAAGAGCGAGTTGGGGCGGTAGGGCATGCCGCTACGAGTCTGCCGACTAGTCCACACGTGACTATTGATCATTACACGCGGGTTTGCGCGTCGGTTCAAAGCGGACAGCAGGAGATGCACTCGTTTGTGAATTACGGTCCCTGCGCGACTTACCAGGTGAGCCGATGTTTTATTTTTATTGTTTTTTTTATTGGAGATTGAACGTTGATGATGGTCATCGTATTCGCGTGGAGTGATATAAATGAATACATTTCGTTTCTTTTATAAAAAAAAAACGTAAAAAAAACTAAAGCATTTAAAAAAAACAGGAAAAGAAACGAGTTGGAGGTGAATTTTAGAATATTTTTATTCCCTGATTCTGAAATATCTCGTTCGTTTTGCCCGAAGATGTAACTAAAAGTGAGAAAACACGAAAAACCTCCGACCAGTCGTTGTTACGTCATACCAAGATTTTTCGGCCGCCAAGCGCGCATCGCTTGAATGGGCAGCGCGTGGAATTGCAAGCTTGCGATCACTTCAGCCCAGCGCGCGCATGTCCGTCGCTTTGGAAAGCGAGCAAATCACGCACCTTACGCAATGAGCCCTTTCTCTAGTCGCAGCGAGAAGTTTTGGTATCGCCGCCTGGGGGAATTTTTTCACAACTTAGAGTGAGGATACTTGAACTTCTTCTGCTGGTGCAAGCACGTGCTATGCCAAGCTACTATACACTATGGAAATTAAAACATAACCATGTCGGTAGCACGTGCATCACCCATAGTAAGGAGAACAGAAGTGCTCCTATAGTGAGCTTCTGATGATGTCTTTTTCGGACCTTTTTGAAAATAGCAAGAGTGCGCGTGCATACCTTTCATCGGCGCTGCAGATGGGCGAGAGCGGAGATCCCTAAAACTCTGGATATGACGTAATGCTCCGGGAAGGAGAGGCTTCAGCGGTACGTTGAAAATGATTGTCTGCAGCCTCTGTGCACCGAATCGAAACGTAATCTCGATATTCGGGATCCTGGACGCCAGTTGAAGACGGTTTAAGTATTTTTTCCTTAAATACAGAACGGCTTTAGTTTCCCTTTAAGTCTGTTTGTATTCTCGGGTATATCCGTGAAAGTCGCCTGAAAGCTGCGAGAATGTCACATGGGTACCAGCTCGTGGGCGATATGGAAGGACATGTATGTTGCATGGAAAGTAACTGTAAGTCACAACAGATGAAGGAGGGTTAGGACATGCAGAAAAGGCAAAGAAGGTAACGATGTTTAAAATAGTACACACAAAAAGGAAACACCGATGTAATATCGATTTGCTTCATATGAAGGCTGACCTTTTACTGCGTTATAGTATATTGTAATGTTGTGCGACGTTCTCGGATTATTGTGACTGTAACGTTGAAAAATATTCGCTGCCATAAACTGGCAATTAACGCAGAAAAATGAATTGGGAAGACTGGGCATCATGGTGTCATCATGGTGTCAGCGTGTAATTGTGTCATTTCAACAGAGCAGCTGCTTGAATCTGGACAGTTGGCGAAAAAGTCGGCGAGGGATCGGACCGCCATGATTGGCCGGCGCCAAGGTCAAGTGCAGCACTGCCCAATCACGGACGTCTGATTGTTCGCCGACATTTTCACCAAGTGTCCAGATTGGAGCCTCAAGGAGAAACTTGGGTGAAAAGTTGTCCTGAATAGCGTGAAAAAAGATCCCAGGAAAATACCTTAATAACTACCATGTCAACTAAAAAAAGAAAAAAAAAGTGAAAGCTCTAGAGTTAAACACGAATCGAATTCAAATTGTGCTTCGAGAAATAAACTAATTGATATATATATATATATATATATATATATATATATATATATATATATATATATATATATATATATATATATATACATTTTGCACTGCCTGAAAAGGGGGAAAAGAAGGAACGCTTCAACGCGTTAATAATGTCCCCGTTTGTAAATAAAAATCGCATTAAATGAAAGCTTCTAAAAAAAAAAAAAAAGCTTGGAATGTTGCCGTGACATTTTTGTCGTCAACACCACGAATGCGCTATGATGATGCTGGCTGCAAACGTCGCCAATGCGTTTTATTTTCCCCCGAAAAAGTTGTTTTGTATAGAACCGTACACTTGAAGAAGGGAAGTCTGCACACTTGAAGAACAGAAGTCTCTTCCCGAAACGTCGTGTAATAAAGCCTTTACTGCTGTTCAAACATGTTTCTACGTTTATACATTTACTAATGAAGGTGTTGAAGATACAGGAGAGGATGTGTGAGAAGGTTTGAGGTCTGTATCTCGGGTTGCAGGAGTGAGAAGGTCTTATCGGTAAACCGCGGAATATGGTACGAAAAGAAGAGTAAATGGAGGTGAGTGACGTCGGTTACCGGGAACGGCTCTATTTCCTCACTGAAAATGTCCGCAGATTATTTACAACCCTTGAATCAGAAAACGGCAAGCTTCAAAACTCTTGTACCTGGTCCGGACCGCTAGCGCTGTACTTTAGCGGAAACTGAGCATTCGGTGACGTGTAGTTAATTTTAGTTGCGATAAAAACCGATCGTGACTATTTTTTCCCCCTAAGACATCCGGTCATTATATATAGGGACTTCTGAGTAGCTGCCATTTTCAGTGCTGCTTCGTGCGTTTGGTGCGTGGTTTGCTCGATTTCAGAAGCTACGAACACGCGCGTGCTAGGCTGCGATGTGTAAACATTGAAATGGCGGAGAGTGGAGGCAGCGTTCTGTGGCATTTCAAGAAAACAAAAAGCGAACAGTGCTTTGGTTTCACTGCCAGAGAATTTGGTCCTTAAGTATAAAGGTGTCATAGCAAGCTCCTGGCTAATGGTGGAAGACCGGCCACGGCGACGTTTTTGGTCGCGGAAAGTGACCAAAGAGCGCACATTGTTGCGACGGCCTTCCTTGGCTCCGTCTGGAGACGGCAAGAGCGTCGACACCTCGCATCAGACACTGGAGCATGACCAGAGCGGCTACGGGTTTCATTATCTGCCCCTCGCTGAAAGAACACAGGGCAATTGCATCAGCCGCCCCCACACTTCGAACACCACGTGAACACTCGAACTCCGAGGAAGGCTCCTCTCTCTCAGAGGGCCTTCTGGCCTTCGGGGGACTATATAACCTGGGTTCAGGGAGCCCGAAGACGCCGATTATCCAGTCGACCATGCTACCTGTATATTCACTGTGCATAAAAAGTTCTACTTCAGTAATCTCAATCCAGGTCAATTTCCTCGGGCTAGCCGATCAGTGAGCCACAGCCCCGACTCCTGGTTCCGCACCTGAGGTTGTCACCTCCCAAACGCAACAACATGCGTAACTTTGATCGGCGCCTATAAGACGCAGGCACAGAATCGTCCATATATTTGACTACAATGCTTATCTTTTGATGTATTCGCACACCCCCAGCTGAGGGTGGTGGTAATAACAACCGCTTTCTTGTAAATAAATTTAAAAAAGATGAGCGGGATCATGAACTAAAATTGTTTTCTGGGTGGGTCAGCAGTGCGCCCATTTAAATGGATGCGTAAGAAAATTAAAAATATTTTGTAATTAACGCGTTTCTTTGTTTTAAGATTGCGAGAACAATCAAAAAGATAGACTATCTTTTCAGAGAAGTTGACGTGTGTTTATATTTCGTTACAATACGCGAGTGGCGTTCCCCATGCAAAGGCAGGATTAATGGCGAGATGCGTGGACCTGAAGTAGCGAGTTCGTAGTGCCTTCCGCGCGTCTACCGTGTCATTACATGCCCACCCGAACGCCTCAGTGAAACGGCCTTTGTGGCGGCATAACTCCGCTCATCATCTTCACATTTCGACTGTCTGTCTGGCCACGGTCGAAACGCCGACTGATGGCGCCACACATGTGGAGTTGTAAAAGGCCGATGAGACAGAAAGTTGCCTGATGAATCGTCCTTATTCGCGCTCACGTTTACAAGTTTCCTACGCTGACGCTGCGCGCGTGGCCTAGCTTTTACGAAGACCCCTAAGCCGACAGTGTCCCCGCCAAAAGAGGCGCGAAGCCCGAGCAAACGTCTGCCACCTTGACTGGCCGTAATCGGACATTTATTTCAACTTCTTTGTTGAGGTTGTCCGGCAGAACCCCTACAACGAGTCGCGTGTGGTGTGCGCAGGAGTCGTGCCAGGAGATGAGCCCGAGCTCGTGGTTTGGCCAAGGGAGCTCCGGACTGGGTCCTTCGCCGGCGGCCTACCGGGGACTGTACGCGCTCACGGTACGCTGGCAGCAGCCGCTGCCCAGAGGAGACCACCAGCGGAAGTCCCACTCGCCCTGCCTGCAGGAGCCCAGCCTGCTTCCCAGAGGTATGCACACTGCTCGTCGACGCTCGTGGGCACCATCTACTGGAGCCAAAAAGATGGTTTGCAGAATTGCGCTTGACTAGGACCGACTGCACTGCAACCGGTTTTTAAGCCTCTCGTGACTGCTTACAACCGGCGGCTCTGCTGGGCAGCAAGTGGTAAGCAGCCACAAGAGGGTTAAAAACCGGTTGTAGCGTGATCGGTCGTAGTCGAATGAAAGTGTGTGAAAAAGCGCGGGCATCGTAGTGATGAGAACGCTTGAATCTATTAAATATTAATATCAGAGGTGAACCATCTCAAGGCAAAAGCATCGCATGGTTCATTGACTTTCAGGGACGTCAGATGTGTGTGGCAGATGGGCGGGGGAGGGGGGGAATTCTCTCCCCTCACCCTTCCCCCCACCCAGTATTTGGGGATACGACTGCTCCTCCCCCTTCCCTGTCCCTGTTCCGATGCCACTGCTGACAACTGGGTACAATATTCACAGCATCGAACTAACTTGGGTGCAAAATCACGAGAAAGTCAGTCTCCAATGTTCTGTACAGTATCATCCGTTTCACAAAACCTTAGGCCATAGGAAATTCTGGCCCACGCGCGCAAATGCCTCCAAATTATATAAGCGTTTTATGAAAAAAAAATTGCTTACCTATACTTTTACTTAGTATAAGTGGCATAGGTGGAAAAGCAAATTCCCGCAACTCCCCACGAGCGTAGGATCTGTAATTGACGGATATAAGCGGCCTTCCTCATCTGCTTCTATTTATAGAAACAAATGAAGCCATTTGAACACTGTACCGAATGGTTTCTATTATTATTAGCTTAGTTCGCAGCCGGCTTGAAATAGAAGGCCTTGATTTGACGTGAGTTCCGCCACGAGAAGTTTTAACTCTGCGCGCCGGTTTCATCAATTTCAGCTCAGCTGGGATGCTGCCATCAAAATTACTAGCTTAGCGGAATGTGCGTATGTGCTGCACCATTTGGATGTATGAAATATTGGCGTTGAACACTCGTTAAAAGTTCATTTTTAGAAACGCGACACAGCGTCGATGTATCGTGCGATGTCTCGATGGGGTTTAACCGTGTCGCGCAATGCGTGCGGCCTAAGCATGCTGTTGCTGATGCGCAGCTCTTTACCCATGTACCTGCATTGTGAAGGTGGAAGAACCTTACATTTTCAGGACTTTTATAAACCAAATGCAACATACGAACGTCAGGGTTTTATGAGTAGACGGAGTGGCTCCAGAAACTTTATTCCAATAGGTGCCATATGGAGAAGCAATCCCTCATGAACCACGTCGTTTTTTCTAGTTATATATATATATATATATATATATATATATATATATATATATATATATATATATATATATATATATATATATATATATATAGCCGCGATACTGGAGGCCAGACGTAGAAACTCTGGCGAGTAAGGCAAGCGGACGCAAGGGCCGTTGCCATCGAGGCGTCCCATCTCGTGTCTGCATTGGTTTCCAACGACTGTATGGCTGGCAGAAGGCTGCAGAGCGGCCTGCAACAGAACAGGCGGCGTCTGTCACCGCCAGGACGGTGACAGGCGACCGCATGACACTTTCATGGCGTCCTCAGGCCGAAATCGAGGGATCACTTTGGACTAGATACACCAGTCGGAGACCGTAGCAGAGCGCCAGTCCGTTCGATTGGGGGTGGTTGACGCAGCCTCGGTCACCCGACGACAGATGTCAGGAGCGGTCCACAAAGCGGAGCTTTCGTGCCGGTCGAACATTGTGCAATGTGTGCTCGAGCTCGCATGGCGCGAAATGCGAATGCCTGGACTTCTGGCTTGAAAAACAAGACTCCCTAAACGCTCAAGTATGTTAGGAATAAATGGAAGGCGAGACTTCTATCAAAGTGAGAGTGTGGGAGGACGCGTCAACTTATCATGTTTTTGTTTGCCCATGAACATAATGAGACCCGATGGTTAAACTTAGACTTGAGCGTTCAAAAACAACATTGAGAGCAGACTTATAGTATCCGCATATTTAACTATGCCATTTATAGTACTGACCCTATTTCCACCCTCTGAAACTGAGCTCATAAATATAAGATATAGTTAACTCATGCAGCTGTCACCATCACAAGTCGAGGTACATGATAACTCCTCTAAGGGTTTATTCAGAATTTCCAAAAGGGGGGGGGGGCTACAAATTATTGGGTGAAGCTCCGGGAGGTGTATTATACCATAGGTTTGTGTACTTTGCGCAGGAAATCATGTGGGTGCGCTGGACTCAGCCCAGGATTGTGTTAGGGTGTGACGGAGAGGGAGGCGGGTATAAACAGCGGCGGATGTACGTACGTGACGTAAGAGAGATCTCACGTCACGGACGGATGTGACGTCACGGGTGATGTGTTGCTCAGATCGATTAGATTCACCTAATATTTGTCATTTCATCAAAAACTAAACATTTCTTCCTAAAAAAGAAGAGCTGGCATATGTCGTTTTTACTTTTAAAAAGCTTGTTCTTGAGGAGCTAAGAAAAGGCGATTGACCCCTTCCCCTTTCCCCCTTCCCCCCATAAATCCACCTCTAGGTATAAATAACTAATTTCCGTGTTTAAGAAAAGGGCGGAACATTGGCTCTCTACTTTCATGGTCACGCGTCGTCTGATGGACGATTCGTTGTCATCATTAATTTTTCCCGCTCAAGGCTCATCATGCAATCCCTGCCCTTTGTCACAGACCCCCGCCAGTGGAGCCGCGAGCACGTGGCAGTGTGGCTGGTGCACGTGATGGCCCAGCACCAGCTCCCGGCCGTGTCGCCCGACCGGTTCCTGATGAACGGCAAGGCGCTCTGCCTGATGAACATGGAGATGTTCGTGCAGAGGGTGCCGCTAGGCGGGAAGCTGCTCTACAAGGACTTCCAGCTCAGGCTCAGCAATGTCCTCTACAACTGAGAGCGGCCACGTGCCATCCGCCGGGACATCGCCACTACCTGCGCCGGATTCCTAGTCAGACAGTGTGGGACGGTTATACAGTGCTGTGCACAGTCTCCGATGGTCAACGTTTCACCCGGGCCGTTCTGCGAAAAAAACGAAGTTGTCCTAGCAGAGCGCGCTCAAGTCGGCGGTTAGTGATCCTCTATAGATTGGGCGAAGCACTTGGGTCTAAATAGAGTCCCAAATCACGCTGCTATAGTACGTCATAGAAAAGACGGTCTGCAGACATTAGGGAGTTTTAGGGAACCGTTTTTCCACATATGATACGGTACGATGGGACCTCCGGTACGAACTGGACATGCGAGTCTTTTGCGGTAGCGCATGCGCAGTTCGTACCGGAGGACCTATCGTATCGTATCTTCCCTAAACTCCCTACCGTCTGAGGCATATGGTCCCGTCACACTGGTCATACAAAACCTGTCTGCGGACATGTTAGAAACATACATGCACATAAAGCAAACATGCATGAAGCGAGCTTGTGGCGTTTTCAAAGATAATTCTGTCTTCATGTCTGCAGCGACCACTGTATATTTTGTACGATGTATTGAGCAGTGCGATAGCGGCTTAAAAGGATCGAAATAACTACGGCGAGGGAACACTCGGAAATTACTCTGGTCTCTCAAGAAATGCTTCGCACATCATGGACACTGCGTCGGCGATGTGCTGTATGGCAGCATGCTGAGACGAGACTGTTGTTTGCGTTTTGCAGATGACCGAGATCCCTCATTTCGTCATGGTCTTTGTTTGGTCGTAGGAGGTGGTTTGTGCTTGTGTTGAATAAACACATTCAAAAATTACGTCCTCTTACAGTCGATCTGAAAATACTGCTAAATGTAGTGCGCAAAAAAGAAAAAAAGAAAGAGAAATACGCAAGTCTCTGAGGCGAGTGCTATATCAGTTACAGACTTGCCAGCTTGTATGTGTTCTGTTCTTGCGCATGCCACTTTGCAGTATGTTCAGATCGACCGTAAGATAGCGTAAGTTTTGGAAAAGGTCTTTAAACCTTTCCACACACAAAAAAAAAAAGGCTCTTGGCCGGTTCTGTTTTTAGTGGTCGTACGTAGGGCGCGTGATTTGCTCGTTTTGCGAAGCCACGAACATGCGGGTGCTGGGCTGAGCACTTATACATATTGGAATGGTGTATAAGAAGGAAGAAAAACTTGCTGGAGCTTATGTTCGCTTCGTAGTGTGTGGACTCTGGCTTCTGAAGATAGCCTGGATGCTTGTAACATGCGTAGTTATGGTAGTAGAGATCTACGCTCAAGCGCTCGAGAAACTGCGGATGAAAATCCCGACACTTGCACAGTGGCCGCGTCCCGCCTATGAGGGTGCACTATCATTCCGTCATTTATTTTTCATGGTGGATACTTCCGCCCGTTATTTCCGTTTAATCAACCTGCATACCAACAATTGTACATTATGTAAAATTAATTTAAGTGTTTATATATAAATAGAAAGAGAGAGAGTGGGTAGAGGAAGTAATTACTGTTTTCTTCCGGGCAGTTAGTTTACCTTCTTTTACCTTATCGTCTGTCGGAACGTAAATTTTCCTATACCACTATTCTAGCACTTGTGTTCTCATTCTTTTTTGTGAATTGCACTTCATAAACACCCAAAGAGGAGGCGGTCATCTTTATTACTGGGAGGGAGCTGTCTTTTGTCAGTGAGTACAGTGATATGTACGGACAGCTCAATTTTGTTTGTTGTATTATTTCATGTTATTTATTCATCAATGATCGTCTTCTTTTTTGTAATTAAAGAGTTGTCAAACAAACATGCGTGCAAACTTTGTTTCCTTTTTTCATTTTAAGGCGAATACTTTATACAGATTGAGCAGTCCTGTGTTAATCTACAGTATACAGTCACAGCGATAGCTGCGACATGTCATGGCGAGGTGGTTGGGCATTAGCGTCGCGTTCACGCACCGAGAGGTGCGTGAAGAAAAGCGTTCGGTACAAAATAGACATCGTAGCATAGCCTCCTCTATACTCACAAAGCCTGGCAGTTCGACGACGGGGCCATAGAGTGCTCGGTCGCAGATTTGGAGCGCGAGGATCTGGTAGCACAGAGCATCAAAGAGCCATTTCTCTGGGAACCTAGAGTTCCTGTATAGGCTCCCTACGGGAGCCAGAGTTGCGCGTTCATCTCCGTAGCGCCGTCTTTCCTGCACGGCATGTTGATCCCGCTCGTCACGTGACTCAATTCGGCGAATAGCGGCGCCTCGCGTTCGAGGCTCGCGGCGCGCTCAAAAGCAGGGGAACGTACGCCGGGGCGCGTGAAACGTCTGCTTTCCTGCACGGCACTTGATCCGGCTCCTCACGTGACCGGATCTCGGCGAATAGCGGCGCGGCGGAACGTGGAAAACAGACGCGCAACTCCGGCTCCCGTAGGGAGCCTATACAGGAACTCTAGAGGAACCTGGACGTCAGCGCACGGCTTTTGCAGCGGCGAGGACCCGAAACACTTGTTCGCTCGGGAGAAGTGTGTTTCAGCGTCTCGCCGCAGCGAGGCGCAACTCACGTGGCTCTCCTCTCATCCGTGGTCTGCCGCTCGACCGTTTCCATTTCGGCGGCCGCTTCTCGTGGCGATCTGCCAGGCTTTGTCAGTGCATTGGAGGCTATGCACCTGGCCATTTTGTTCCGAAAGCTTTTGTTTCCTTTTTTGTTCCGGAGATGTGTGGAAGCGCGTCTCCCAGCACGAGCTCTTGGCATTGACAGTGCTACGACGCCATTTTGATACCGGCTATTTCGTTTTTCCAGAGAGCGTGTGCGGGGGCATTGGGTAATACAAAAACCCTCAGCGTAACGCCGTAGCTCTAAAGCCTGGTTCAGACAGTTGCGTTTGACTGCGTTTGACTGCGTTGCGGCAGCGAGAAACCAGGACATTCCTGCTGCTTATATCGCGTGCCAAGATGATTCCATGAATTGGATTCCACGCTTCATTCAAAGCACAGATGTGCCGGTGACTCGCTTTCGGTACTCGACGCAACGCAGTCAAACGCAAGTGTCTGAACCGGCCTTAAAGCCTCGTTCAGAGAGTTGCGTTTGACTACGTTGCGGGAGCGAGAAACCAGGACATCCCTGGTGCTTATATCGCGTGCCAAGGTGATTCCTTGAATTGGATTCCACGCTTCATACGAAGCACATATGTGCCGGTGACTCACTTTCGGTTATCGACGCAACGCAGTCGAACGCACTCAAACGCAAGTGTCTGAACCGGCCTTTAGGTAAATCCGCCGCTTCGCACACAGCGCACCGAGGTTCGATTCCCGCGGGCGATGGGCGACCTTTTTCGACGGTTTGAAAACACCGACGACGGACGCCAGATAGGTTTCTGCCGCCGGTTGCTAAGATCACAGATGGCCTGATGGCAGATCCCGACTCTGATCTCCGTCAGCGACATGACGACGTGTTGTGTAATACGTTGGTTTAATGAAAAGTCTTGGGTATCACGAGTACAACCGGAGACAAGTACGGCTCCCCAGTCCGTCTCTCCATCTCTCCCCTTTTTCCCCGTTGGTTATAAACAACACTTGAGAATCCTCGCTGCCCTCCTTTCCCTCGGTGCTGTCCCCTCATTCGTCCATCACGCTGCAGGTCCTTCCCACCACACTTTCTCCTGGTCATAAAGGTCACAGTTGCACGTTGCACATGTCACGCAGGTGCCCAAGCACGCAGCCTGAGGCGCCATCCACTGGCGTCCCGGAGCCGTACAGGTCAGCTTCCTCATTTAAAGACGCTCGACGAGCCGGAGTCAAACAGACACACACGACACAAACCCGCGTCGGCAAAAGGCGGGTTCGAACTTCGGCGTAGTTGTCAATTGCTTCCGGTCTCGGGCGTCCCGCCTGAAGAAGAGTCGTCGGTTCTGCCTCACCGCCTCTTCAGCCTGGCCGCCGCGAAGATGGCTGAGCACGTCGGCCGCGTCTGATGCCTTTGCCGATAGCACGCGCAGCACCTGAAGCAGCAACAAATCACTCTCCGCCGGGGTCCTCCCTGACACAGTGTTCGGGGGTACCCCAACCATGGGGCGAATTATAGCCTCCCCCACTTCACGGCAGCGTCGTGGGACGGTCCGATTGAACTCCAGCCCCGTGGTGTCTAAGAACGCCTGACAGACGCCCTACTACTACAACATCAACAGCTACATCAACAACGGACGTCATTTCTAGTGTGGGGGAAAAGCCCATAAACGCTGTCGATGTAAAACAAAGTAATCTGTTCGCTGGGGTAAGACGCTTTGCTTTGCGTAATGACACAGCGCAGACTTCATTTTTAGGTTTAAACAGATGTTCCGCCTCATCCTTCACTGAGCTGATTTCGTAGATCGCAGAGATTGGCTCTTCTAGTGTTTTGCGGGTAAGTAGACGCGCAGGCATTTCTTAGAGTGTAGCATGATGCACGCAGATACGCAACTTAATTTGAGTGGTACGAGGAAACTTTAGTTTAGGGGTTCCATTCCCTCGGACGTAATGAATGAGAAATCAAATAAATAAAACTGGAAATCGACGGAACTGCTTTTAATTTTTGTACAAATTTTTCTACGATGGGCTATAGCCACAGCAATGGGACAGCGACGCTGATGGGTGTATCTCGAAATGTTTCATTCGCACTTCGTCCTTTCTCAATTCGCCCCATTCTGGTTTGGACCATTTCGTTGTAATCTTTTCAAAATCTCCAAACCGTTTTTTTTTTTTGCATTTAGTTTTATCGCATTTGGTCCCATTCGCACTATGACCGAATGGCACCTGGTACCTTCTCAGCCCTGGAGTGACTCCGACGGCTGGTAGAGTCTGCTGCAGTCCACTTTAATAAAAAGAAAAGAAAAATAGAGTATGAAGTGTCTGTGTGTGTTTGGGGGGGGGGGGGGGAGTAGGGGGCGAGTGCAAGCTCCCGCGGCCGAGGAAAAGAAGGACATACGAAGCCGTGCATTGACATGAAGGAGCAGTTCGGTGTTTTATTGCCCAGGGTCTGCGACCACTTCCGGGCAATCAAACGAGCGGGTCCTGACCATAGCTGCTTGTTTCAGGAGCAGAACGGACGTATTCCAGGAACCTTTCACCGAACCGCGGAACCGACGCACGTGTGTGCGTGTATGTGAGCTTAAGAAACGTTTTCGTGAGAAAGGAAGGCTGGGAAGGAGGAAGCGGACGGAAGGCTAGAGAGGGAGGGTGTTTCTTCCTCTCTTCCCCAGCATTCTTACTTTTATTCAGAGAACTCCTGCAGCGCCTAGAAGGCATTATTGCAGGGGGCGAATGAGAACGAAAAGAACGTATCAGCACTTGCAGCACTAACTATACATTCCTGTAAACCGTTCCAGTCCTTGACCGTCCTCCCAAAAGACAAATTTTTGCAGAGCTCCGTCCTAGTACAGTATTCGCGAATCTTGTCCACATGATCATTACGTTTCGAAAAATAATTTGGTTTTAAGAGCTATGACAAGCTATTAATACCAGTAGCTCCATGATAAATGTTGTATAAAAATTTCAAGCGTAAATTTTTTCGCCGAAGATCCGATGACGCTCATCCTAGTGATTGTATCATGTTAGTTACACTAGAAAAACGGTCGTACTGGCCCAGAACGAAGCGTGCGGCACGATTTTGTATTTTTTCCAAGCCATCAATGCAATTTTTTTTGAAGGGTCCCGCACAGTGCATGCGTAATCTAGAAGTGGCCTTACATAGGCAAGATATGCTAGTTCTTTTATTTTTTGTGTAGCGTTTTCTAGGTTTTCTTCCTCCATCCCAGCCCTCCTTTCTATCGAAAACTTTTCTTTAACTTGTAACTGACTATAGTGTGTGTGTGTGTTTGGGGGCTGGGGGGGGGGGGGCGACTTGAAGAAGTTTTTGCGGGGATATGCAGTGATCAAGCCATAAAACCGACGCCTCAAATTGCCCCGACTTGTTTTTTCTTTTCTTTTTTTTTTCTTGCGGGATTAAACACGGGGGATGTAATAAGAACGGAGCAAATGGGGCGGTATTAACAGAGATGAACGTTTTGAGAATTCTCCTTTTGACAAGGTCGAAACGAAAATGGGCTCAAATGATAATCACTTGCGATGATGTGTGCTACGTCCAAGCAATCTACCATATGGCTAATAAATTATAACTGGCTGGTGAATAAACCTGGCAGCCAATAGTCGTGGCTGTGGTCTATCGTAAGACAAGGCAAAAAATAAAAACAAAAATAGATGTGAAAAAGAACAACAAGGAAGAATATGCACGTCCGTCTTGTTTGCTTGTCTTGTTTAAAGAGCTATAGTCTCGCCCCTGTGCCTTGTCCATTGTCATTTGTCCGACAAAGAATAAATAATTTAATTGTTTACAAACATATAACAAATCCTGTCTACACATGTGATGTGACGTCTGGCTAGCGAGCGTATACTGACCACTTTCGTGACCGATAAAATGTGACAGTAAATCTAACGGAAGTCTCAGTAAATAAGGCCAGAGACGCCTCTATGGAAAACTCTGTTCCCCTATTCACTTTGTTTGCCGACGCGCTCACGGGTTCGTTTATCGACTGTCCCTGACTCACTTTCGGCAATCCGAGCTGTCTGCGTATATTTCCTACCTGTTTGGGCGTCTTCGCTGTGCCTCACGCTGCACTGTTTGGAGAGCGACAGAAGTGGAATATTTATAAATAAAGTTTAGAAATTTAATCTCGGGATTTTTTTAGAAACAGCCACCAATGTGAGTATCATATAGGACCAAAAATACGCATCACATGGTCGCCACTACGCTTTATCTAATGCAACACAAAGTGGATAGCTCGAAAATAAAAATTGGGTATTTTAATAATAAGAAAGCCAGTGTTTAATTGTCAATTTATTTATTTTTCTTCATGGCGAGGTTTCGCAGCCAATCCGCGGGCGTCTGTTATGCGGAGTCGTCATGGCTGAGAAACTCTTCCGTTTAACTTATCTGAAAAATTTCTCGACTATGCCGGAAAAATATTCAAGCCACGACGTAATAGTGCTACGTGACGTCATGGTTCATGTGCAGTGTGATTGTATGCAGTCTGTGTGCCACAGAGTGTTTAGCGTCTCGGCTGTTGCCGTAGTTCACTCGTAGGACTCGACGAGAAACCGCAACCGTCTTTATGCCATCCCGCAAGAAAGAAAACATCCACGCTTTGGAGGCTCACCCTATAAACATAGCGTTGGGCGAATCGGCAGTATGGGGATGGCAATCCCTGACAGCCTCTCCAACATACCTTATACTTATGTTTATTTCGATCTCAAGCGCACTTTTTTGCAAAAGCCAATTTCGGAGCTTTATTGCCGGTTTTACAAAGCGTATCGAAGTCCTGAAAGGCCACTAATGGTTTACGTATTAAGCCCTTAAAGAAACCATTGCAATGGTCGCCAAAAATTTCGACAAATATGAGCATCGTTCATCCCCTCATTTCAGAACCAAAACAAGCGGCCACGTGGCCTAGTGCCTATCCTTTGCCGCCGTTAATCAGTCACGCGCTGGGGTTGGCGAAGTAGGAAACGCGTGCTGAGCTCCAGGCTTCGGTAGAGTTCGGCTAGTCTCATCACCGCAGCGGTTGGACACGACCCACTGCCCAAGTGTCCGCCGAGGCATTGATGGAAGCGAGCCGAAGTCAAGTGCTCACGCAGTTCTCGTGTCTAATCCATGAGCCGCGCTCGATTGTCGTCAGGCGGGTGGTTTCGATCCCACAATTACATCATCAGGCTTTGCGCAGGCAAGACTGAAAAAAATAGTCCTATTTTTTCCTCGCTATTTCACCGCGACAAGAAAGCTTTTGAATCAGTGGTGGTCTGTGGGAGTATACTTGGGCCAGACTAGGCCCAGTACGTCTTTGCAAAGTCCTGAATATTGCAACCCGATATCGTTTCATGACCCCTGTAAATCAATACCGGTTAGGCATGATGGCACTTAAATATCGGTTATGTTCGTGACAATGAAAGTGAAGAAAACACAGGCAGGCTGGCGAACTAACTTCAAAATGATACCTCGAGACTGGAAAAAAAAAAAAAGAAGAATGGCACACACACCGTTTTGGAGACTGTGTGTGGGGTTGTCAGCTTTTTGTTGTTTTGTTCCCCGTCTCGAGTTATCATTATGGATGTCCGTGAAGCGTCTTTATTTGTGACACGTTGACGTATTTACAACACACACACACGCACATACGCACACGTACACACAAACACACGCGCACACACGCACGCACACATACACACACACACACATAAACAAAAGCATTTGGCAAGTGACCACATCATCGTAATTGGCAAGTGAGGGTGGGACACTTAGCCCTCCTCTCGCTTGTGCAGCCCGGAGTGTTCGTTATCTAAATCATGATTCAAATTTTGATTTAGATCAAGCCAGTTTCGATATGAGGATTTAAATCAAGCTCTTCCCGCAAAAAAGATAACGATTTTTTTTTGTTTATCATTATTTATTACTTGAGGTTTCCTCGGTATGTGCATTTGTTTATACTTAAATAAAATAATCACCAAGGAATAAATATTAATATCAGGCTGAACGCAATAAAAAAGCTGTGCGCTTCTGAGCAATCGGAGCGTTGTGCTTTCTACCTTCCCCTTCCTTTGTCAGTTACGTAAAGCAAATCAAAGAAACAAACAGACTAAAAAAGTAATCTCATATTAAAGCAAATCATAATACAAAAGAAACGAAATAACATTTTAATTAAACAATTCTGTCTGTTTTTGTTATAATATTTATTTATTTATTTTATACCCTACGGACAAGTTTCGGTTTTTGTTTTTTAAACATGGCAGATTTGCATAAATAAAATATTTCATAATATTTACCGTAATTATTTCTTCCTCATTATTGTCAGTGATCGGACAGATTGGCCAATTAATCTGCCATGTATAAAAACGCATCTTGTCATACAGAATCACTAATTTCGAGCTACAGTAAATTAAATAAAATTAATCCGATTTAAATATGATAGATCTGATTTAAGTAAAATAAATCTGATTTATATCAACAAATATTTTCTTTTCTTCCTACTATTGAGGCAGAGTGACTTCCCGCCGTCCAAGTCTTCATACAATCAATGTGACCGCCGAGTTTTGAGAAAATCAGTAATAAAACAACAATGAAACTAGCTGCCCGAGGGCCTTGTCCGGTGAACCAAAGACTCTCGCCTCCAGTTCGACCAGACACGGAGCCCAAGTGGCCAAGCAACTGCCCTTCAGCCCTGTCACAGCCTTGACCAAACCAGCGGGAACGAGTGTCGTCACCGGCGGAGACCGACGACCCAGACAATGAGCGGAGAACGGGCACGACGTTGACGCAGACGTCTGCGATGGTGTCGGGTATAGTAGACAGCCGATAGCGCCGAGTGGGCCTTGACTAACTCAGGGTCGGCAGACAGGGCGGACCGGCACCAAGCGCCCACATGGCTTTCGTCATGCGATGTCACGTGACGTGTCCCTGCGGGTCTTTCCGATTGCAAAATGACGGGTAAGTCATTTCTTCCTGGTTCGATGTACAGGAGAGCACGCTCGTGTGATGCCCCATCGAGCATTATCGTCCTCCTTTCCCGGCGCGAATGATAATGGCGTCTGGGCAGTATCTATCGTCCACTGGGTTTTGTATCGCGCGAAACGACCTTTAAAACCCGCTTCACATGAGGAATATATTTTGGAGAGGCTACGTGCGTGGGCCGCGTCTCCAGAGTACGTTCTTTTTAAGGGGAAAGAGGTAAGAGCTTCCCCTGAACTCTTAACCTGGCATCAACTGTAGTCTCAAGAGTGTACGGGCATGTTATTTGGTTTATTGATGGAGTGCGACCTTAGAATCTCCTCTTCTTTATTTTACCCTCAATTTGTTTTGTTTTTCTTTTTTCCACGAAGTAGTCAGCCTGTATACAGGCAATGTCAACATGTTAGTATTTTTTGGTCCTTGCAATAACAGAAAAAAAAAACCATTTTCGTTGAAGATAATTATTTTTCGAAAAGTCGTCTAAAGCCTAGCTGCTTTTGTCTCTACTCACCGCTCGAACGAGTTCGAACAGTGAGCAGAAACAAAGGAAGCTAGCTTTGCGTCTATACTCACTAATTATTCCAATCAGAGTTCGGCGCTGACTTCCCACGCGCCCTCATCTCCTTCTCTCCCTCAGTTTCTCACCGCATACGTCTTTGAGCCGAGCGAGGCAAAGACAACGGAGAAGAAATTGTATGTTCGTGCTAACGTTGACGCGCTCTGCACGTTTCTGCGAATTCTCGCGATTTCTTAAAAGTCACGCGTGAAACGACTTTTAACATTTCAGATGGCGCAAAATGCGAGTAAATTGAGGACAACTACGACAACAGACGCAGACAACGATCACCTACCCCGTATTACCCCGTCCACGTCATCCTCGTCCCTAGTCTGTTCCTGTGGTCGAACAAAGGGACGTGTCGTCAAACAATACGCTAATCCTATTTGACAATATGCTGACAATTTATAAACCCCCTACTACGAGTACATTAATTCTGCGACTGGGGTATAGAAAAAAAAAGTAAGGACGAACTTAGTAAGAAGTATTGGATCCCCAGGAAATAAAAAGCGAAGAATAATTCGCCAATGTAATATTTAGACAACATCCAACCCCGATCTGGGTTAGCCCATGTGTTAAAAAAAATTCGGTGGTGTGTATGTTTATACAGCCTGGAACTTCGTCTGCGTCAACGGGTGACGAGTCTCTCAGCTGTAGATCAGAAATTTAGCCAGTGCAGCACAACCGCTAGCCAAAGGGCTTTAACGTGCACCCCGCAGTAGTGATACACAACCGCACGCCGGTACGATGCTCATCCAGATCGAAACGGGCCTAGGGGCCCCCGGGGATTGAGCCCAGGATCCCTGGGTTCTGCAGCGCGAGCTTCCGCTCCACGTGCTCCGAGCTGGTGTGCGCTAGCCCACTCGGCCACCGATCCCCCCCCCCCTCCCCTCCCCAATGTGTCTCATACTGCTTATACAGAGTATTTCTCGGAACGCCGGAGAAATTGCAGCTGCGAAAAGCACGTATCACACAGGAAAAACGTTGGCGTCCTGTTAGTCTCCGCCAAAGGGCCTATTTAGGATAATTAATCCTGTTTGACTACTGCCTTCCCTCCCCGCGGGAAAGAAGGAAATGTGGCGCGAGCTGGCAAAATTAAAGGCTGAACTACTCGAATGAGAATTCGAGAAGCAGCCTTGATTCTTTGGTTTACCTGCGTGATGCGGAGAATGCGTGGCGGAGCGCGTTAGTTGCGCGCTTTGGACATGGGGGAGCAGGACCGCTGGCACGTAGGTGCGGTTTAATAGGGAGTATTCACTGTCGGCCATAGCTGTGTGCGCGGCTGCTAAGCGCGTTCTGATCGACGGCGAGCTTCCACAGTTCGTTGGCAACGTGCATTGCACATTATCCAGATGGCTCATCTTAGCAGCCAATTAATGTGAGCTCGTACTGAGCATGCGCTCTTAACGTCGCCCTCAAATATGGCGCCCAGTGAATGCTCTGTATAGGAGGCCGAAACTTTTAAACGCGTCCAAGTGGAGTATTTTTAAAGCGTCGTAATATGCTGCGGGCGTGCCTTATATTAGCGTAAAAGGGCGTTGACTTATTGCATTTCGATATGTCCAGAGAGTTTCTTATTGAAATTATACATTTGCATTCGCTAACTGAAAAGTTAAAAACTCGAAATTATCTACAAATTTACTTATACCGAACGTTGTCAATTTTCCTAAATGGGTCCCTTGGCAGAGATGACATCGGCTTTCTCTGCGCAATGCCTACTTTGCGTGAGCGATTTAGCTGCGGCGTTCCGTGAAACCGTTCTGTAAGCCATTATGACATTTTGTTTCTCTGCGAAGAGTAAAAGAAGGGTGAAAAACAGTCTCTATGATTATCTTATATAATGCTGCCCGTTTTTTTTTATTTCTTTGGCTTAAAAAGAGAATAGCTTCCTATCAACAGTACGCGCGCACTGGCATTTATCCACTTTTTCTGTAGTTAAACATAACATCCTCCCCGAATCGTCGTTTAACTACGTCATTACCGAACTGCTCGACTGCAAACATTCCTTTCGTTGTCTGGAACACACGTGCGAAAAACCGACCGAAAATAGCATGAATTTTGAAACACGAGAAAATAATTCCACTGTATTTTTGAAAACAAACATAACAGAACCAACCACGCGTGGACACGTTTCGTACAAACAATCGGAATGTGATTTCTACCAAACCACAGCTGCGGTTACACGTAACAAATATACTTCGGGTATTGAAAAAAAAAGAAAAAAATAAAGATATCGTAATTTCGTACGATATTCGGTTCGTTTTACGCATGTGTAAGCGACCACGACGGGGATTTTCCTTCTCCCGTTTTCTAAAAAGAAAATTACTGCCGTATTTTCATTCGGAGAAATACGTCAAAACTTGCCAATAATTTAGAGCACTTATCGGACTGCAATGGACATTTTATTATCAATAGAAAACCACTCAACTGGTGAAGTCCATAGTTACAGCTTTCTGTTTTCACGCGTAGAGTGAACGCCTCGAAGCATGCTTTCAAATGACTGCATGAGCTATGCGATTCCGACATCGAAACCACAAATACTCTGGCGTAAACTCTATTAGATTGCTTTATTGATCTCGCTGGCCTAGATACACAGTATTGTCCATATAAACTTTATTCGATACACGCAATTAAACAGTTAGTTTGTGCCCGCCGTTCATACAAACTTACGCAGAGTAAAACACGAAAGAAGATGAAACAAACTTCCAACGTATATGTCCTGTACAAGTGAATACAATGGCATCTGATCAGCCCGGGCGGAAACTGGTAGGATTGGAAAAAGGAGCCCGAGTTCTTTCCCCCTGACGTCGCGGTGCGATTGCCAATAATCGTTATAGAAAACAAAAAGATACCCTTTCTAAAACTAGATATTAAGCGCGCTCACCCATTTATTTAAATGCGTTAATCAAGTTATTTTTTTTTATTTTGTTTTACAACGGGATTTGCCTGAAAAATGGTGGCGCAATAAAATAAACAATACATTCTCTCAACATAGCCTCAATGGCGCATATCGGTTTCTAGCCATTTTAATAAATCGTTACATCAGAAATGTTATAACGCTCCAAGTAACCAAAGTGTATCGTTTCATTTAATAAAAGTCCACGCACAAGACTCAAATCAATTCTTTCAGCTATATCTTGGTGTCTGTGTACGCGACTGACAGAAACAGCAAAGAGGATTGAACAGCAGGCGTAACTTCGGGTTTGCGCAACCGAAATTACCTGAACTGGAACTCGGTTCCTGCAAAACAAACAGTGCACCCATCAATTCCAGGACCGTGCACCGTGAAAGTCAAGTCCCGATGCTACCGGCGGAACGGAGCAGCCAGGTGCACGTTCGTCCAATATGGTTCCGTGTCATATCACCATTTGAAGTACATCTTGTGGTGCTTCCGCTGAGGCAGAGAGTAGTAGGGCTGCTCGGACACCCAGTATCGAGTGCTCATGTAGTAGCTGTTGGCGTCCGCCCATTCCGGAAAACTGGCACTGCGGGCACAGCACGTCGATGACGTATAGATATTGACTCCGTCACCACTCACGCACGCGTCTTTAGGAGTACACACAGGACCGGGCGGCGAGCTTTGTGTACTTATTTCGCTTGTCTTTAACAGAAAACAATATTAACAGTAAATAAATAAAAAAGTAAACAGTAAACAAAACAAAAACAACGTAAAAAACCGTAAACAGTAAATATAGGAAAGTTCAAATATTCAGAATTTTAGACACTATTGCTACATATCGGTTAACTTTAGAGTGATCCTCTCTAAAACATATATAACTCGTCATTCCTCATCTTCAAAAAAGAAAAAAGTGCATACCAGAGGAGCAAGATTAAAACGGGAAGCACTACAAGATAATTAACTTGATAATTTTATATTCGTTTTATTAGCCTTTCGCTAGTTTTACTTAATAAATGTCTGCAGATTTTCCAAGTCCGTTTCTAACCCTGGGGTTTCGAATCCTCCAGGTTTTTCTTTTACAATTGCTTTTTAAAGAAAATGCGTTTTGGTCCGTTTAGGCTCTTTTCTTTTATATTAAATGGGATTATAAACCCGTAATGCCTTTGGTGGTGCAGGTTGAGAGAATAAGTTTATTTCTTTTAGTTTAGCTCTCACATAGAAATTGTCCTTGTGCGCTGTTTCGTTAACGTTAGTCATGAACCAGTTCGATAGCAGCGTCACCGTAATCTCAACTTTGGCCGGCCAGTTGGTGAATCAATGCACACATCACATTGTTATACCGTTTACACACAGAAAGGTGTTTCAAGCCTCTTTCTAAATCGCACGCTTGCACTCTAAAAATGGTGCATTTTGAACGTTGAAACACCCATATCATGAGCCTTCCAATCAGCATTGCACTTCGGTAGGGTACGCTTAAAAAAAAAGTAATTTTAACAAAATAACATTCGTTAAGTAATATCTTCGGCTAATCGAATTCCAAAGGGTTTCGCTCACGACCTCAACATGCACTTAAAGGGGCGATACAAAACTTTAGCACTTTCAGTAAATACCGCTTAGAATTTTCCCTTGAGCATTCATGACCAATGAAACCCGCGCTGTTTTAATGCGTTATCATTAGTACCTACATGACAGCGAAAGTCTGACGCCGCCCATCTGCGGACGAAATACAGGAAAGGGAAGCGCGCCGCGTAGAGAGGACAGTGAAGGACAAAGGCGAGAGGGAGTCGACGTCACGGGGCGGAAGCCAATGCGCGCACGAGAAACCAGTGAACAGCGAAAGCAGCGCCAGGCGGCGGATGCCGCTACTAAGTGCACAAGAAGGGCGAACGAGACAGAGGAGCGGCAGACGAGCGTAAGCAGCGCCTAGCTCGGCTGGGCGCAGTGCCGCGCAAGAAGTGGCAATCCGACGCGGGTCTGCGTTCGATCGAGGCAGCGGGCTCGGCGAGCCCGCTTCGCCGTAAAAAAGTAAAGGAAGGAGATAGCCGTAACAGAAAAGTGAAGGGGTCAGCGTTAGCGTTTCCCAAGGGTAATGCTAACGCTTTCTGTTTTGTAGGGTACGTTGTTGGGCTAGTTGGTTCATCTTAGTTAACAATCAAACAGCGCTTGTCCTGTGTACTTCTTGTCCTTGTCTTTTTTGCGCTATTTTGATTGTTAGCTTTCTGTTTTCCACGCAATGGCAGCCGCAGGAAAAAAAATTCGAGAAAAACTAACAGCGTTTACTCCTTCAACAAACAACCAGAACAAGCGGCCGATGTTTAATAGCCAGGCGCATGTGCTGGCAATGCACAGGGCGCTCACCGAGTTACACGCATTGTTAAGGTTCGGCTCTTCTCGTCGTCGCAGCGATTGGCCACGAGCCACTACCCGAACGCATATGTCGAGGCACTGATTGTCACGAGCCCAAATCGAATGCCCGCGTAGTACTCGTGTCCACTGTATTAGCCGCATTCTGACATCGCCACAGCGGGGATCGGAAAGCTTGATGACGAAATCCCGAGGATCGAATTGTTGTCGTTGTCCCCTCGACTTGGTCATCAAGTTTTGCGAAGAAGAGACTGAACGAAAACATTAGGTTCTTCTATAACTTCGAGTTCTGCCGCGACGAAAACTCTTCTTGGATAGTGGCGTTGCGTTCGAGTACTCTTCGTGTCTCACGAGTGCCAGCGAGCGAGCGGAAAGGGAAAATATTCCTACCCGGTCTCGTTGCGCGGCCCGTTTAATATAGACACCTGGGCCGGCTTGCTAGAACAGCGTCTCAGCTGAGACTGGGTGAAAGAAAGCACTGCAGAGGCTGGGGCGCGCGAGCGTCTTGAGACGCAACTTGAGTCCCGCTTAGCTCGTGCGCTGGCTTTGGCAGTGCTTTCTTTCACCCAGTCTCAGCTGAGACGCTGTTCTAGCAAGCCGGCCCTGGATATTACATGTGCTAAATGGACCACATGCAGTTTTCACATACACTGAAATAAAAGTTACAGATGCGTCGGCGACTCCGTACTTGCAAACCTGTGAACTGATACGCAGCGTTATAATACCCAAAAATGTAAATGCAACCATTTAGCCGAGGACCATCTTGGAAATTAGAAGAGTTCCGATAAAAAAAAATGTATTCGTCAGTAATGATTTTTTTAAGTGTTCGTGGACTGAATCTTCTATAGTCACCGATAGAATAAGACCGACAGGGCGTGTCGTTCCAATACGCGGCATCCAGTTAGCGTTCTGCCTTCCGCCGAGCTCTGGCTTTGCGCACGCACTCCCGAGGTGAGACGACAAAGCATTGTCGAAGGTAGGAAGCTCGGGCTGGAGGTGGAACAACTGAAGCTCTTCCCCGCCGTTCTTACCTTGTCAGTGCTTATAGTCATAGGCAATGGCGCAGACGATAATTATGAAACGCAGTCGATAATACAACCTCAGGAAACGTTTTCATGCAGGTTTTTTTCGAGATTTAAAACACCCTTTGAACTAAGCAGTATTGTGAGGAATGCTTTCCGCATACGCGCTTCTCGTACATTTTTAAACAATTTAGCGTAATAGAAAAAAAAATGAGGGTTCAGCCTGCGGAAACAAAAGCCGTGTCAGAAATATAAGGGCGTTCGGAAGCCGTCTTGGACATCATTATTTGTTTATATGTGAAAATTACTCTACTGTGCCTTCAGCTACCGGTCCTTGCCAGGGGACAGATTGGAGCCATATAATTTCAAGACAAAATCACGCTTTGTTTCGATTAAGTTACAGTACACAGAAGATGCGGTAGTCCGTTTGCTTTTTGCTCGTTTAATTACAAGGGGATATATCAGCCGTGCGCTCTAAATTCACACACAAGAAAAAAAGTATCAAACCATTCAACTTAAAAAAAAAGAAAAAAATCATTTATGCGTTTTTTTTAATTTTGCTTTTAAAAATATATAGATTTTTTTTGGAGGGAGAGAAGTGCTTAGATTTTTAAAACATAACTAGCAGTGAAATTTAAATGTCACATTCGTTTTCCAAAATAAGACTCGAATATTTAAAAAAAAATTCATTTATTTTCTGTAAAAGGGACACGTATATCTCATTATTATCTTTAAAAAAAAAGCTTAAATGGATTCAATCAAAAATTTAGATCAATCGAAAAAAATATTGAATGAAAAAAAAATACTTGCGTAAATAGTGCCCATATAGTCTGTTACAAGTTGCAACTAAAGAACTGCGGTGAAAGCTCCACAGACGGAAACAATACTCCGCTTAATACAGAAGGTGCATGACCAACCTCACGCATTTGTCGTCGAATTCGTTCTTTATTGCGCATTGACTGAGAGAACGAGTCTTCACGCGAAAAGAAAAAGATTGGTGTCAGTTAACACTTTCGGCCTTTGGAGCTCAAGGTGCGGAGTTCTAACCCTAAGCGGCCCCATCCGTGAAATATCTTTAATGGTGAGGCATCGCTCGCGGTTTTAGTATGGTGCCTGGAACCCGTCTCCGACTCGGGCGTGTTTATCGCGTCCGAAAAATGTGCATCGTTGATTTCCGCCTGATGACGTCACAAAAGTGTCACGCTGCCGCCGACTGCGATCCTGGCGGTGTCACAGCAGCGCTAGTGGACGTGGCAGACGGCCGTTCGCTGCAGTTCGCTCTCCAGTTCGACAAGCCCACGGAAGCTTCGGCAGCCAGGAGTTGGGACGCTGCGACGAAAGCGACACTCGCGTAGGCTCGTGCTTTCTGCCACAACTTCCAACCCCAACCGCCAGGATCGCGGCGACATCCGACAGCATGACACACCGGCTTTTGTGACGTTCATCTTTAGCCACTTTGGGACCACTTTCGATACATGTGCGGAATAGTATGCAAAACACATTAGTCGGACACCAGTTCCAGGCACCGTTGTTTTAGTTTTCTTTGTCGCGTGAGTCCTCGGTATGTCGTTTCACCAAACTCCGACATTAAAGACTGGCTCACACATTTGCGTTTGAGTGTAACCAAATGTGTCACGTTCCGTCGCAAAAAAAAAAAAAAAAAATAAAGCTACGACGGGAGAACGTTTATCCGGTAGGCCTTGAACACTTTCGATGCGCCTATATACAGAATGTTTCACGAAAAGTGGACAAATTCGATATTCCGAAAACTACGCGTCGCAACAAAAAAGACTTGTGTCGGTTTGGTCCTGAGACAGGGGCCTAATTAGGAAAATTATTAAAGTCCGAGATAATTAGATTGTTAATTATTTTTGCGTAATTAACTTTTTTAATATTGTGTTTAAGGGCATGGTTTCAATTAGAAAATTGCTCAGCATCATCGAAAAACACTAAATCAACAAATTCCAGAACGATAGAAGGCACGCGCAGCATTTTACCGCTCTCTGAAAAACCGCACATATTCGACGGGTTTTTAAGTTTCGGTTTGCTATCGGACCGCATCTCGACCCCGACAGCACTGCGCTCCCGTGGACAAATAGTGCAACAAGCCTCTGCTGCGTCGCGCGATGACAGCGCAGCAGAGGTTGGTTGCACTATCTCTCCACGGGGGCGCGCTGCCGTCGGGGTCGAGATGCGCTCCTATAGCAAACCGAAACTTAAAAACCCGTCGAATATGTGCGGTTTTTCAGAAAGTGGTAAAATGCTGCGTGTACCTTCTATCGTTCTGCATATAGTTGATTTAGTGTTTTTCGAAGATGCTGAGCAATTTTCTAATTGAAACCATGCCCTTAAACTCAATATTATAAAAGTTAATTACGCAAAAATAATAAACAATCTAATTATCCCGGACTTTATTAGTTTTCCTAAATAGGCCCCTGGCCCAGGACTAAAACGACACAAGCATTTTTTTTGTTGCAACGCGTAATTTTCGCAGTATCGAATTTGTCCACCTTCCGTGAAACACCCTGTATATATATATTTTTTTTAAATTTTGTCGCATCATTCTTTTAGCGTGGCCTTTAAATAGCTTTCACAATGTCATTAAATGCATAAATCACTCGTGACGTCACGGTGAAACAAATACTGGTCGCGACATCACGGATGTGAACCAGAGCGCCAAAGAAACATCTCGGCACATGATATACTCGTGTATCATATATACTCGTCTCACACAATCGAGGGAGATATTTTACGAATGAAGTAAATCGTTTCATCGGCATTATTCGCGAGTGAGTTTCGTGCAGGGAACAGCGCGTACCTGCGAATGGCACTGGCCATGGGCTTCTCCTCGAGAGCCCAAGTCTTCCGCTCACATCGGCTCCAACGGCCTTTGCAGAGACTGGTGAGGGCCAGGATGACTCCCGTCATTGTGATGAGCACGGAGCCGCCGAGGGCCGCCTTCTGCGCGAGAACCGCCACTGCGCGTTGCGCCTCTGCGTCGCCTAAAAAGAGCAGGAGTAGGGAAGCCGCGCGGACTGATGCGTCGTCCAAGGTTTACAAATCCACAGCCTAGCGTGCAATCTCCACAGCCAAGCACGTGTGCATGTTCGTCGCTTTGCGAACCAAGCAAACCATGTGCTATACGCACGAACGCCGAAAATGGCGCCAGCCAGGAGGCACTTTTCGGAAAGCTCCATCTCACAAAACATCTGCAGTGCTGACAAGGGTGCGTGCACGAACGCGTGGCTCTGGAAAGGTGTCTTTATGGGCGAGCTCCTGTACAAACAGAGCATTGCAAAGCTACGCTTGCGCGCCTGGGCCTTTGGCAGCACTGCAGACATTTGTGAGAGACAGTGACTATAACATCTGCTGCCCGTATTTCCGAAGCGGAGGAACTTGTGTGATTCCGACTTGTACACAATAGGGTGCTTACTTCAGTCGCCGAAAGGATGAGAACGGCAGCGCGTCTCTTTCCTATGCCCGGCCCCGAACAAGAGCTCGTTACCTACCACCGTTCAGATCCATCTACTGCCATTCACATCCATTCAATGACTTCAAGGACTCGTAGGAAGGTACGTTAATTCTGTTTTAATAATGTCTACACAATTTACAAATACTTACGCAAGAAAGTTGATTTATGTAGATGGGCGGAGCGTTGGCTCAGCGTGCTGTTGTGTTCTCCCTCTTGCTCGTGGTTGATCCGCTTGATTGAGCAAAGGTCCGGTTAGTCAAAGCTCTGCTTATCTACATCAATGAACTTTCTCATGTAAATATTTGTAAATTCTGTAGATATTACTAAAAGTGAATCAACGTACCTTCCTACATAAAGAAAGGCACGGGTCACGGACCCGTGCTTATCTTCGGCCTCCTTCTTTTAATAAGATACAAAGCTGCTCAATCCGGTCACTACGGACTATAGCACATACATGTGGGGACTCGGAGGCACCTTCTTTTCTGCCCTACTCGTGTTGTCGCTGCAAATGCAGAACTGTCAGATGCACGAATCAGGAAAGGAACGCGTAGAATCGAATGGTGTCGCCGCACTTTTTGTTGAAGGGTCAACCCCGCTCCATAATTCACGATGATTGGAACCTTCTTGTTGGAGTTTAGGTTCCCCTATAATGTCTCACCTTGAACTGTGAAGCTGGTTTAGTTTTTTACTGTATTGAAAATATCTGGGTATTTGTACTTCATAATTAAAACACAGTTATTTTTTAGACTTCCGTGTTTATCCGCATTTTAACTTCCACAGTTACTCTAGCAAACTGTCACTACGCATTTCGTTTGTTAGTTTATTAAGCAAGGTTAAAATTTTCTTCAACTGCATGGTTGAAATTCCCCATGAGTTAGTAAAACAGTCAAGTAGAGTCTGTACCACGACGATTTATCAGAACTGTGTATCATCGCCATATTAGAGATATAGCTTTTTAGGGGAAAGGACGTCACGTGTAGTAAGAGCACCCATCTTGGCTTTGCAGGTGCAGGTAAGTACCTGACTGACGTTCAGGGAGCCCAAGCCTTCGTCGACAACTTGGCAGGTGCCGTTGAACCTCAGCCGGCCGCGGTCGCACGTGCAGACGCCGTCGATGCACTCGACTCCGTCCTCCAGGCAGTGGACTTTATTGTCGCAATGCTGGTCATACGACGCCCACCGCCGACAGGCTCCCACATGGTGCACTTTGTGACCCTGTAGGCACTCGCAACTGCCTTTGGCGCAGCGGGAATGAGCGTCCACAGCCGAGCACGTCTCCGAGAACAGGCAGGGCTTCTGGGGGTGGCGAACAGCAATATTCTCAAACTAGACACCCCCATTGTCTGAGTGCCGGACTACCAGCTTCTACACATTCACTCTCCATCTCTAAACGAGCGGAGTCACTCATTATTTACAACGCACCTAAGATGTATTTGTGACTTCCGTTTCTAAGAGTCTGGTACACTCCGTGACACTGTTAGCGCGAACAAGCCCTCGCCGTTTTTCCCCCTTATTTTCCTTTTCGTATTGGAGGACTTTCATTAAAACTGCATTGAAAGGGCTCAGTGGCTACTGTGGTAACTCGGACATTAAAAGAAGAAGACCACTTCTCACGGTAAGGGCGCACATGCACGCGGAGTGATCTCGTGACTTCGAGCCCAACCGCCATCATGCCAGCAACAGGCTAGCCAGAGGCTAGCATACTTTTCCTACTACCATGTAAATAAATTCACGGTTTACCACATTTGGCAACGAGTATAAGCCATCATCCGTGGGCATCTAAGGCCCAGGACGATGCCTCTTCAGCACGAATGTTCCAGAGCTCTACCGGCATGGCTGAACCTACGACTGCTCGGACGTTCGGAAGGAACCCGCCGATGCCGACACAAACCGGGTCAGGATGACTTACATCGGTAACGTTCCCGATTTCAACAAATTAGAACGATTCGATCTTTATGTCGAGAGATTCGAACGCTGGCTCGTGGCTAATGATGTTACGGAAGGCAAGAAGACAAACATCCTGCTTGAGACACTTCCGGCATCGACCTATGAGCTTCTACGAGACCTATTGTCTCCAAACAAAACAACCGAATGTTCGTATGAGGATCTCAAACAAGCACTCATTCAACATTTCAAGCCCAACTCCATCTTGATTGCAGAAGAATTTCGATTCCACCGACGCAGTCAAGGAAAGGGCGAAACTCTAACTGACTTCATAGCCGCGCCAAAGAAGCTTGCTCACACTTGCGATTTCAAGGACTTCTTGGACGACGCTTTGCGAGACCGGTTCTTCTGTGGGTTGAGGAACGAATATTACATCAATCGCCAGCTCAACGAGAGGTTGATAACATTCAAGTCTGCGTGTGATATTGCCTTGGGCTTGGAACTCGCCAGGCAGGACGCTTAACAGCTCACCCAGAAGGCAACTCCTCGAGATCAATAAATTAAAAAGTTCAGGTCCAGGCACGTCCAACAAAAAGAAACTGGCGGCGCAAACAGCGTCGAGTGTCCCTGCGTCCAGTAACTGCTACCGTTGTGGAAATCATCACCTTAATCAGGACTGCCCGTTCAAGAAGGGAGTTTTTCATAGCTGGGGAAAGAAGGGACACATTGATCGATTTTGTAAGAGCAAAGCACGTGTACAACACACACATCAAATTTTAAGCAAGTAAATTCTACAAGACGACTACGTCACTCTGTATCCGGTTAATGGAGCCACTAACAGTGCCGGCGACGGCATTGAGGCCCTGCTAAAAACTGCAAGAAACCCCGCAAAAATGCTGCTGGACACTGGGGCGGCTCTGACTACCATCTTCGAGAGGCAATACAATGAGTCGCTATGTGGTTTGCCTCTACTCGACTTTGCCTCCGCTCGTACACGGTCGACGCGATTCCGGTTCTTGGAGTGGCACAAGTTCCTGTAGCCTACGAAGACCAAGCAATAGCGCTCCCATTGGTGGTCGTCCAAGTAGACCAACCAGCTTTGCTGGGAAGGAACTGGTTGCGGCACATCCGCATCAACTGGTCCAACATCTCATGGCAGAGCCTGCTGCTCGAAACGGACTAGCCAGCCTGCTAGACAAGCACAAGGTAATTTTCAGCGACCAACTTGGAACGGCGAGAGAGAGAGAGAGAGAGAGACAACTTTATTAAAGCCGCCCATGTCCGGGCAGTAGTTGCTAGAGGGTGAGGCCTTCCGGAAAGGCTTGGCGGGTCAGGTCGGAGCTTGAGGTAGTGTTGTTGAAGTCAAGGGGTCTCGCACATGGGAGATGTGCTGCGCTAGGCGAGGCCAGAGGGCAGGGCGGAGGTCCGAGGGGGAGTGGCCCAGCTCTCCCAGGTAAAGGGCATGTTGGGAGGGAGGAGATGTGGAAGGAGAAAGTGGGGAGATTGTTGGGCGCGTGGACAAGACCAGTATGTGTGTCTCACGTCGCGATAGGCACCACAGACCTGACAATGGGGGGTTCCGGGGCGGTTCATAATGTGGTGGGTTATGAGGTCGCACGGCAGGGAGAATATCTGTGCCTGACGAACGTATGTACCCTCGCGCCGTGTAAGGTTAGGGGTGGGAGGGGGAAGGGTACGGCGTGAAAGGCGGAGGTCCTTCAGGCGCTGTCGTTGAGCCTTGCGATGGGCGGCACGTTCCTCTTTCGGGTTGTAGTCCGGGAGCCAGGATTCAGGGTTGTTCGGAGTCTCGTTTGCGCGAGCAAGGGCGTGGGCCCTTTCATTTCCTGTGATTCCCTGGTGTCCGGGGACCCACTCAAGAAAGACGTGGAGATAAGGGTGGGCAGCCATGTAGGATGTCAGGTCGTGTTTGATGTGTGCAGGTACGGAGTTGGTTGAGAAGTCTCTGAGGGCTCCTTAACTATCGGAGCGGATAGTAATGGATTCGGTAGAGTGGGGCAGTAGGAGGATGGCTTCTGCTATGGACTGTGTCTCTGCCGCTGTAGGGGAGGGTACATGTGCATGGAGTCGGACTGTCTCTCTTTTGGGGCCCACTGTGACGGTGGTCGAGATGCCGTCGGTGAAGGCGGCGTCCGTGTAATAGATATCGTGCGGTGGTGCGGAAAGATGAAGGGCTCTGCTTTGGCGTCTTCCGAGATCCACGGTCGGGTTCATCTGTCGGGGGATGGGCTTGACTGTAATGCGAGGAGTCATGTCCCACGGTGGCGGTTCTTTGGTAAGGGGAGAGAGGTGGACAGTTGGGTATCCGAGGGTGGACAGAATGGAGCGGCCTTGCTTGGAAGTGGTGAGTCGGTGGTATTGCGCTGCGACGTGGGCTTCCGTTTTCTCCTCGAGGCTGTTGTGAAGAGCAGTGGCCGTGACGAGGTAGTTTGGGGCGTACGTGGGCACGCCGAGTTCCGTGCGGAGGCATTTTCGGAGGGCGGTTTCCAGTCTGATGTATTGGGTTTTAGTGAGGGTTAAATAAGGGTGGGCATAGAGAACACGGGAATAGACGGTCGCTTCCACAATCTTGCGGAGCTCGTGTTCTTTCAGGCGTTGAGTGTGTCGGGTGATTCGGCGAAGCATGTTATAGATGAGGTGGATTTGTTTGGTGGTTTTTGTTGTTCACACTGTGCTCTTCCCATCTTACTGCCATATGAAGCCCAAAATACGGATGTGAGGCCGATGGGGGATTTCGCGGCCGTCGTCAACGTTGAGGTGGATGAGGGATCGATAGAGGTCTGTTCCTTTTCGATTTTGATCCACAACGACGACATATTCCGATTTTTCGGGAGAGCATTCAAGACCGATGGATTGGGCGTGGGTTTGGATAATATCCAAGCCGTCTTGAAGGGTACGTTCCTGTGTCCCCGGGCTGCCGCGGGAGCACCAGATAGTGACGTCATCAGCGTAAATGGCGTGGCACAGGTCAGGAACAGATGAAAGCTTAGAGGGAAGGTTTTTCATGGTGAGGTTAAATGAAGTTGGGGATAAGATGGAGCCTTGTGGCGTGCCGCGGGAGATGGGGAAGGGGGGCGATGGTTGGCCGTTGGGTCCGATGATTTGGGCGGTACGTTTGGACAGGAAATCTTTGACATAGTTGAAGAGGCGGCTTCCGGGTTCAGTTTCTTGGAGGTTGTAGAGGATGGCGGCATGAGTAACGTTATCGAAGGCCTTCTTGAGGTCGACTCCGACGATAGTGCGGGGTTGGGCGGTGCTCGGGTGTGCAAAGACATCTTCCTGAATGCGGAGGGCTACGTCTTGCGTGCAGACGTGTCTTCTAAACCTAATCAGGGTGTGCGGAAGATGGTTCCCCGTTTCGAGGTGCCAAACAAGGCGGTTGAGTACCAATTTCTCCATTAATTTTCCAATGCATGAGGTCATTGAAATGGGGCGGAGGTTCGTTGGAGTGGTCGTGGGCTTTCCGGGTTTAGGAAGCAGGATTACATGAGCCGTTTTCCATTCCTGTGGGAGCCGTCCAGTTACCCATACGTGGTTGATGTGTGTCAGCAATTCGTCGAGTTTAGCTTCGGGAAGGTTACGGAGCATGGTATATGTGACGCAATCGGGTCCAGGTGCGGTGCGACGTTTAAGTTGAAGCATGGCGAGCCAGAGTACACCAATAGAAAACTCTGAGTTGATCCCCGTGTCTAAGTCTTCAGGCAGGGCGGAAATGTAGTGAACGCTGAGTTTGGGGTTTGAGGAAGGGGGTAGAACGTATTGCGAATTTCCTCAATGAGGGTGGAAGGTTCCAGGTGTTGGTCCAAGAGCAGTTCTTGGAGGGTGTGCCGAGGTTTGGCCTGCCCTAGGAGGGAGCGGAAAAGGTTCCAAACCCTGGGGGAGTGAAGTTGGCCGTTGAAATTGTTGCAAAGGTCAAGCCAATGCTGTATGGCAAGGTGGTCAGCATATTCTTCGCATTCGTAGTTTAGAGCTTGTATTCGGGCTTGGAGGGTGGTGTTGTGCTTGCAGTGGCGCCAGCGCTTGACCAAGGCGCGACGTTTGTCCCATAAGGAGAGGAGGTGGCTGTCAACGTGAGGCTGGTCCTCGGTGCGCGCAATCTCCTTGCTGTGTTGTTGGATCGTGGCGAGTATCGCGGTACTCCAAGCTTCTGGGGACAGGGTGTTGGTGTCGACGGTGTCGAGATCCCCTCGAGCTTTCGGCCAGTCTTTAATCTTGGTCCGGGGATAGGTGGCGGTGGTACGACGGAGACGGGAGCTGATTGGGAGGCGCAGTTCCAGGATGTGATGATCGCTGCCAAGAGAGTCCTCTGTGTTCTCCCAAATCGCTCGGAGTGGTCCGCGAATCCATGTGAGATCCGGGGTTGTGTCCGACTCTTGAGCCGTGCCTAGGCGTGTGGGGCTAGACGGTTCCGTAAGGAGAGTGAAGTGGTGATTGCTGGGGAAAGAGGCCAATTTACGGCCTAGCGGCACCGCGCGGTCATAGCCCCAGGCGGGATGAGGGCAGTTAAAATCTCCAAGAAGGAGAACAGTGTTGCGAGCATTTGACTTAGGGAGGCGGGTTTGTAGCGGCGGGATGGGCGTTGAGGGTTGGTTAGGAGTCCAGTACGTATTGATGATGGTAAGGCGATGGTCACCTATGAGAGTGGTGGTTGCGTGTTCTTGCGTGGGGGTGTTGACATGCGTAGTGTCTTCTTGGGTGGTGGGGAGGTCTTTGCGTACGTAAGTGAGCGGCATGGTGGGGGTGGTGCTTTCATCCGCAGTGCCCCGACGACGGTGGGTAATGCTCGGCTGGGCGAACATGTCGTAGCCCGTAGGTTGAGTGCTCCACCAGCTTCTTGAATGACGAGGATGTCCGGTTGGGTGTCCATGAAGGTCATGTGGTTGAGGAGGATGTTTTTTCTTGCGGAGTCCGCGGCAGTTCCACTGCCAGATGATCAGAGGCTGCTGAGAGCACGGAAGGTTCAGAGTCATAGAGCTGTTATTCATCGTGTGCAGGATTGCGGTCTTGGATTGAGGCAGCTGTACGCTTGTGGGGATGATGGTCCTCTTCTAGTACGGCAATACGAGCGGTGAGGTCGTTAAGAGTACTAAGGAGAGGGGCAAGAGCTTGGTTTAGGACGGGGGTAATAATTTGTTGAAGGAGAGACGGGAGTATCTGGTCCAGTGCCTTGCGTACAATTTCTTGTATGTCAATTTGTGAAATTATAGGTTGTGGGATTTGAGGGGGAGCTGGGGGAGTGGCGGGAGCGGTAGAGGTGGGTAGAGGGGGAGAGTTTGAGCCACTCACCTCTCGGGCTGGGGGGAAGCCCTGGCCGATGCCATTGTTCAGAAGTCTGGGCAGATCGTGCGATGTGGAGTTCTGGCGTGGGGAGGATCTGGAGCGTCCGAATGGTTGGAGGTTGTGAACCGGGGAAGGTGGAGGGCGCGCTCGGGTGTTCGGTCTTCGGGAGTGGCTGCGTTTGAGGGTCCTGGAGCCACGGGCAGATTGGACTTAGGCAGGTCCTTTGCTGCGGCTGCGGCTGCGTGATGAGTCTAAAATGCCGAACCGGTCGGAGGTGGGCAAGGTGGGCCAGTTGCCAACTCCGGTGTCTAGAGGGGTGGGCCTTGAGCATGAACGTTCCGGCGGTACCCAGATCTGGTGCGTTTTTGTAGTGACTGTGTTGCTTCGAGGCATGCAGGGCAGGAGGGGTCTGTTGCTGCGTGTTCCCCGTTACAGTTGAGGCATCGGGGCTCACATTCATGACGGATGTCGGAGGGGTTTTGGTCCGGAGGGAAACGGGACCCACATCCGGCACAGCACACGAACTCGGCTCGGTTTGGGCATACGAGGCTTCGATGTTCGAGGCTGAAGCAGTGCTTGCATTGCTGGCTGTTAGGGCGTGGTAGGTATAGCCTGAAGACCGTGGAACAGAGGATGGCATGTCGAGGGAGAGTAGGTCCTTCGATAGTGGCGAGGAGCGAGGCCGTTTGACCTAGGCGGCGGAATCTGAGAATCCTACGGGAGGGAATGTAGAGCTCTGAGTGGATGGCTTCGTCAGTGAGATCCAGGGATACTCCGTGGATAACTCCTTGGGCGTTATTCGGGCTGTTGGCCTCGTAGGTGTTGGCGGGATGTAGTTTGCCTTGGAGAGGGAGTGTTTGAAGAGCAAGGAGTTTGGTGGCCGCAGAGTCGCCATATGCGTCCACTGCCAGGTGGTTTTGACGGGATCGCAGCTTGATGAAGGTGTCGCGGCTTTCCTGCTTGGTAAGGCGGGCTGCTTGTTGGACGGCTTGGCCGATGGTGGTAGGGCTCACAGATGCCCAGTTGGTGTTGTCCGTGAGCTTTACGATTATGGTCCGGGGTGAAGGCAGGCGTGGCGTTAGAGTGGCGGGTGTCCAGCCGTCTCCATCGTCGGCAGTGTCTATGGGGAGGTAGGACAGAGGGGTTGGGTTTGAAACTCTAGGGGCGCAAAAGGTGTTCACTGACCTCCAAGGAAAAGTTAAGCGGGTTCCGAGGCCGGAAACTGGGCAAAATCGTAGCTGGGAACGCTGGAACGGCGAGGGGAACCAAAGTAGCGATTCACTGAATCTACTTCAGTCTTTTTTAATCATCGCCCACATCCATACGCCTTACGTGAGGGGGTGGAGAAATAGTTGGAAGCCCTCGAAAATCGCGGCACAATGACCAAGGTTGACAGAAGTGATTGGGCGGCGCCGATTGTGGTAGTTCGCAAGAAGGACAAGTCTGTTCGACTTTGTGGAGACTACAAGATTATTGTGAGCCGTTGCATTCAACCGGAGACGTATCCGCTACCAAGTGCAGAAGACGTTTTCGCGGATCTTTTCTTTTGGCAAGTATTGCAGCAAAGTAGACTTGACCAGTGCTTACCAACAGTTGGAACTAGAGCACAACACAAACGTGTTCACTACCATCATACCGCACAAAGCACTTTATCAATGCAATCGTCTACCGTTCGGAATCTCCACAGCGCCGTCGATTTTCTAACGGTCCATGGACCACATCTTACAAGAACTTGAGCACGTCGTGTGCTATCTAGACGACATCTCGATCACGTCAAGTACTCTCAAGGGCCACCTTTGATTCTTGGACCAATTAAATTCTTGCTCGACCAATAGCAAACAGAATTCGGGCCAACCTTAAAAATGTGAGCTCCTCAAGAGTAGCGTAGAATATCTCGGCTATAGAATCAACGCCCAGGACGTCTCCACTCGACCAAAATTAAGGTGCAAGCCTTCCAGAACGCACCACCACCTTCCAACGTGACGGAGCTGCGCTCATTTCTAGGCCTACTAAACAACTGCGGGCAATTCTTGACAGGCCTTTCTACGACACCAAAGCCACTACACCAGCTTCTAGAGAAAGACAGCCACTGGAAGTGGACAACAGAATGCGAAAATGCCCTCATAGAAGAGAAAAAGAGGTTGCTGCGAAGCAAGTGGCTTACGCATTACAACCCAAGCAAGCCGCTTTGCCTCGCCTGCGACCAATCTTCAAGTGGAGTGCAAGCAGTCATCTCTCACATCATGCCAAGCGGGAAGGAAGTGCCAAACGCTTGTGCTTCCAGAACACTCTCATAAATCGAGTGCAACTACGGAAAGATCTAACGAGAGGCCCTTGGTACTCTGCTGCCACTGCGTTCGGAGTGAAGAAATTCCACAAGTTATGGTACGATCGGGGATAGTCAACTTTCCGAGGAGAGGGATCCTGTCAGGATGGTGACGACCGATGATGATGTTCGCCCGATGGAAGTCCCGCGGGAAGTCGAATAAGAAAAAAAAACTAAAAGCTGTTCGATCCCGCTGGACACATTACGACGTTGGTTGGTTTACGATGGCCAGTGTGGCCACGTTTATTTCAAAACAAAACGACAAGTCAACGGTAATTTACAATACAAAACTCCCAAAATTACAAACCATATGCCGTGTATTGTGTGTGTGCCGTGTATTGTGTGCGTGTTCGCCACGCACAGCGAACACGACCTTTGGTCCAGGCAACGGCGCGCGGGCTGACGCAACCGGAGACGCCGGCGAGGGAGAGCGAGCCGCGGAGAAGAACGTGACGCCTGCGTGAAAGACCAGACGGGGCGCGGTCGCAGACAAAAGAAGACGCTTCTCAATCCGAATGTAATCTATGAGTTAAATAAATATATATCCTGCATTACCCTAAAATTATCGGTACATCACAATGGCGACGAGGATGGGATCCATGCAACAAAGATGGATATAAACAACTGAGCGACATCGGAACAAAGGAGACAGCGGTAACGTGAGTGACGCCCCATCTCAAACCTAAAGAATGCCTCGCATCGGGAAAATTGAAGAGTTCGATCAGAAATCGGAATCATGGTCTTCGTACATCGAAAGGATCGAAGTGTTCTTCGCTGCGAACGACATTCCGGAATCAAAGCGAGCCGATGTTCTTCTCTCTATCGTCGGACGAGAAATGTACGGACTGATACGGAACTTGGCGGCACCTGCTAAACCAAGCACCAAGACGTACGTACAGATCGTTCAACTGGTGCAGAACCACATCGACCCGACGCCCAATGAAACGGTCGAACGCTACAAATTCCATCACCGGAAGCAGCTGGAATCCGAAACCATCGCAGACTACGTAGCTGCGCTCAAACAACTTTCACTGCAATGCAACTTCGGTGTTTCCCTCAACGACCGACTTCGAGACAAGCTCATTGACGGCATTAAGGACGGAAACATTCTCGAAAAGCTGCTGGCTGAACCGACGCTGACATTCAAGGCAGCGGTGGATCTTGCCACTTCGATGGAGGTAGCCATGAAGGATGCGAAGGAAATAAGAAGCGAGACTGAGACCCAACAAGATGTCAATCGCTTGGTGCAAGGGCGGAAATACAAGACGTCACTTCCGAAAAAGGCAAGCGAGGGTAAAGGTAAATCTCGCACAAGCAGGACCCCATGTCACCGCTGCGGCAAAACCAATCACGACTCTGAAAACTGCTTTGCAAGGAACAAGACTTGTAAAAAATGCGGAAGAACAGGACACTTCCAATTGGTCTGCCGCGACAGGAAACGATATCCACAAGACTCAGGCAAAAAGGACAAGCCAAACTTCACCAACCATGTCACCACACAGAACTCGAAAGACGAAACTCCATTTTATTTCATCGACTCAAGCTACCCGAAACCCATCACAGTAACTGTGGAGATTTGCAACAAACCTCTTCAGATGGAGATTGACACAGGCTCACCCGTGACTGTGATCAACCTGGAGACGTTTCAAGAAATTCTTCCAGACATCCAGTTGAAACCTTCGAGAATAACGCTCAAGCCGTACACCGGTAAGCCCATCGTTCCAGAGGGAATGGTTCAAGTGGAGATGCGGTACAACGGGCAAGTCAAGCGTCATGAAATCCAAGTGGTGAAGAATGTGGGACCTCCCATACTGGGAAGGGCATGGCTTCAGGATTTTCAAGTGAACTGGAAGGAAGTGCACAACGTGCGTGCAGAAACCTTAACTCTCGCAGGTGTGCTACAGAAACACAGTTCCATCTTTGAAGGCCCAGGAGAACTGAAGGACTACGCCGTGAAACTCTGCGTGAATGATGATGCTCAACCAAAGTTTCTCAGACCAAGGTCAGTTCCATACGCCCTCCGACAAAAGATCGAAGAGGAGCTGGATCGTCTTGAGAAAGAGCAGATAATCACTCCTGTGATGAGGAGTGAGTGGGCGACTCCAATCGTTCCAGTGATGAATGCAAACGGACAAGTGCGCATATGCGGGGATTACAAGGTTACACTCAACCCAGCCTTGAAGCCAGATAGGTACCCACTACCGAAGACTGAAGATCTCTTTGTGAAAATTGCCCATGGGGAGAAGTTCACCAAGCTGGATTGCAAACAAGCCTACTTCCAGATCCCCTTAGCGGAAGAATCAAGAAACCTTACTGTGATCAACACACACAAAGGGCTCTATCAGGTGAACAGAGTGCCATTTGGAATAACCCCAGCATCAGCTATCTTCCAACGCGTCATAGAAGAACTCGTTGGAAACTTGCCGTACACAGGTGCTTTTCAGGATGACATCGTGGTAACTGGCAAGAACGATCAACATCACCTGCGGAACCTGGACATCGTACTGCAAAAACTCAAGGAAAGTGGCCTTCGCTTGGGAAAAGAAAAATGCTGCTTCATGCAGGACTCCATCGAGTACCTAGGACATGTCGTAGACAAACAAGGGATCCACCCAAATCCCAAGAAGGTGGATGCTATCCTACAAGCGAAGACGCCGAAAGACCAAAAAGAACTCAGAGCATTTCTGGGACTCCTGAACTACTACGGGAAGTTCATCAGCAACGCAGCCGACATCCTACATCCGCTACAAGAACTGCTGCGAAAAGATAAAAGGTGGGAGTGGTCGAGATCATGCCAGAGAGCCTTCAACGAAGCGAAGAAGCAACTCACCAAGAAGAGTCTGCTAGTGCACTATGACCCTGCACTTCCTCTGGAACTGCACTGTGACGCATCGAGCCATGGCATTGGAGCAGTACTTCAACACGTACTACCCAACAAGCAACGGAGGCCGATCGCCTTCATGTCAAGAACGCTTTCTAAAGGTGAGCAAAACTACTCTCAGATTGACAAAGAAGCGCTGAGTCTAGTTGAGGGCGTAAAGAAATTTCACCAGTATTTGTTTGGGCGCCACTTCACGCTGTGGACGGACCACAAACCCCTGGTGTCGATTTTCAATCCCGGTAAGGGAATCCCAGGCACGGTGGCAGCAAGAATGCAGCGATGGGCAATCATCTTGTCAGGGTATGACTTCGACATAAAGTACGTGTCGACCGATAAGAACGTAGTCGCAGACACGCTGTCGAGACTCCCAATGACTGACAAGGGCGCTACAAAATCAGAAACTACAAGAATGGACGAAATCAAATGTCTCCATCTAGACAAGTTTCAAGCACTTCCACTGACACATAAGCAGATCAGCAGAGAGACACGAAAGGACCCCGTGTTGTCTAAAGTTTTAAGACTCACCATGGATGGATGGCCGGAACAAGTGAATTCCGAAGACCTCAAGCCTTACTTCCATCGCAGAACAGAACTAACCGTGGAGCTCGACTGCTTAATGTGGGGAACACGCGTCATCGTACCCTCGAGGTACCGAAAACACGTTTTGAACGACCTGCATCAAGGTCATGCGGGAATGACAAAGATGAAGGGACTGGCACGACACTATGTGTGGTGGCCGCTTTTGGATCATGACATTGAAACGATGGTCCGAAGTTGTCGGCCGTGCCAAGAAGTGAGCAACGAGGCACCTAAAGTTCCTATACACCCATGGGAATACCCAAAAAGAAATGGCAACGCCTGCATGCAGACTTCGCAGGACCCTTTCAAGGAAGGAACTTCTTGCTGATTATTGATGCATATTCAAAATGGCCCGAGGTAGTGCCCATGACCTCGACGACTTCGGCAGCCACCATAAGAGTGTTTCTAACTCTCTTTGCAAGATATGGACTGCCAGAAAGGATTGTGACAGACAATGGCCCGCAATTCCGATCAAACGAATTCCGGGATTTCATGACAAGAAACGGAGTGCAACAGTCATTCTCACCCCCGAACCATCCCGCAACGAACGGTGCGGCAGAAAACTTCGTGGGAACATTCAAGAAGTCTGTCAACGCAAGCCTGAAGTCGGGGCTGACTATGGAAGAGGCATGCCATAACTTCTTGGTGGCATACCGGACGACCATGCACACGACAACTGGCTCAACACCTGCCAAAATGATGACAGGAGACGAATTTCGCACAAGGTTCGATCTTCTTAGACCATCCATAACGGATGTCGTGCGATCAGAACAGGCGAAGCAGCACGCCTCGCGCAACTCTAAAGAACGACACCTACATCAGAACGACCAGGTCTGGGCAAGAGACTACAGGAACGGCAAGAAATGGTCGAAAGGAGTCGTCATGCAGGCACTCCAAGCTTGCCAGCCAGACCGCTTAATGGCACACGTGGCCAGAGCACGGAGGGTAGCCCTCCTCTTCTTCGAAGATCAACACGGACGCGCCATCCACCAACGCGGCTGGGCCTCTGAAAACGTGAAGTTTTTTTAAGGGGGAGATATTGCCGTGTATTGTGTGTGTGCCGTGTATTGTGTGCGTGTTCGCCACGCACAGCGAACACGACCTTTGGTCCAGGCAACGGCGCGCGGGCTGACGCAACCGGAGACGCCGGCGAGGGAGAGCGAGCCGCGGAGAAGAACGTGACGCCTGCGTGAAAGACCAGACGGGGCGCGGTCGCAGACAAAAGAAGACGCTTCTCAATCCGAATGTAATCTATCAGTTAAATAAATATATATCCTGCATTACCCTAAAATTATCGGTACATCACACCATACTTTAGCCCCAGTCTCAATAGCCGAATCTTCCTGATCTCAAAAGCCGAATGTCCCGAGAATCCTCTCGGCACCCCTTTTTAGACTCGTAGGGGCCTCCATTCCCTCCAGAGAAGGACCAATCACTTAAAATATTCCCATTGTCACGTGGTACACTCTTACCCAATGATCAGCAAGCTGTCAACGTGACCCCCTTCGACACCTCAATGGTCAAAACCAAATTCTTTGTAGAGTCACTACATGCTTTCGTCACAGCCTGGCTGGCGCCACCCAGTCAAGTTATTGCGTCGATTAAAAGCGAAGTTTCTACAGTGAGCGGCGAAATACACCGGGCACAAGCACACCCGCTTAAAAGCCAGAAGTGCGGACAGAAGCCCAAGACAGGGGTGTTCCGGTGCCCCAAACTGAAACCCAATCCGTTTGTTAACGACCGGGGTCCGACTCTTCTCCACCGAGCCCCGCAGCTGCTCGAAGCCCCCGCGCGTGGGGGCGGAAGACAACTCCCGTTCATGCTCTCACCCCCTGCCGCTTGTATGCGAGCAAACGCGCAAAAATGCAGACACACACAAAGGTATATAAAAAAAACAATGCCGACGCAACTGTAGAAAGATAGACTTTTCTAAAACAAATCTTACTTATTTCAAACAAAATACTTCGTTACTAACAGGGATTCTCCCTTATTACAGACCATAAGCCTCTGACTGTGATCTTCAGTGTCCAAACGGCAACCTTAAGCTTAGTCGCATTAAGAATGCAACACTGGTCACTTATACTTTTTTCATACGACTACGACATCGTGTGCCGGGAGTCCAAGAACACAGCAATGCAGATGCCCTATCGTGTTTGCTTCAGACCTTGGTTCCAGCGACCCAGCAGAAGACACGTCGATACTATGGCGCACCGTGCATTCGCGAGGGCGCCCATCAAACCAACCTGGCAAAGGTGCCGCGGAGCAACTAAGCAGTTGCCTCGCCTCAGACACGATCACATGGTCGTGTCGCCGCGGGGTCGATCGGGATCTCGAATTCGGCTCCCGACGTGCCGCTTTCTCTCCTAGCCACTGGATGGCGCTGCAGGCGCCCCATGGCGGGCGAGGAGAAACCTCCTCGCCCATCGGTCGATATTGTCGGGTAACCGGGAGGCAAGAGTCTCTTAGGATTCCGGCCGGCGCTCAAGATAGGCAAGTGGAAGCAACTGCTCTCGGGCAATAGCGGGACACGAGGCCTAGGGGCCCTCTTTGTGTTAAGCTTTGGGCTTAACGTACGTTTGTAAATATTTGAGTAATGTCGCGTGTGTTTGTAGTATAGATTGAGTGTTTTGTAGCGTTGTGTTTTTATGTACCAATAAACGGGGAGCGGAATCCCGCTCTCGTGAAAGAACCAGGCTGGACTCGGGTTGTTGACGGACCACGTGGGGAACGGCGTATCGGCGGCGGTACGCGAATTCCCACAAATGGCGCCCAACGTGGGGCAGGCGGGCCGTAATTACGGTCGCAACGTCCGTCGACGACACTGCGTGAAAGATTACGCGGGGCGGTCCCCCTGGTTGGCGGATCTATACCGCGGCACTGCGAAGGTGGGAAGGGTACGTCCAAACAAGTGTTCGAGATGGCCACGGGTAATTTCGCCCTCACAGATTTAATGTTTTTGGCCGACGTCGCGACGTCGACGGGGCTGGCGGAGCGGAACTCCGCGGCGATGACCGCAGCGCTGAGTCCGGACACGCCGACGGTGTCGCCGGTGGTGTCTATGCCACAAAGCACGGAGATGTCCCGTGAATCCACGGCGTTGGTTGCGGCGTTCGCGCACGCCTTACAGAGCATGCAGAGAGAAACGCCGACGCCGAAAACCCTCATCCGTATTCCGGTGCCGGAGTACAGCGGACACAGCGATCGAGCTATGAGCGCGACCGACTTTTTGCTGGCAATCCAGCGATATCGGAAGGCTACCGGCTTGACCGAGAAGGAGACGCTAGGCAGGGTTCTGCCGGTGGCTCTCGTAGGCCCGGCGGCCACGTGGCATCGCCTTGTGGGCGAGTCAGCCGGGACACTCGACGAGTTCACGGCCCTCTTCCGACAAGAATTCTTGCCGGCAGACTACCAGCCAAGAATGCGCAGGGAACTGGAGGAAAGAACGCAGGCTCCCGCTGAGCCCTTCGCGGAGTACCTGCGGGCGGTGCAGGAACTCCTGCAGATCGCCGATCCGAATGCTACGGACCAGGAGCAGGTCGAGCGGGTGGTGAGGCAGGCGCATCCCACCTTTTCGCGGTATCTGCGTGGGCGCCCATTCGGAAGTCTGAGTGAGCTCGCACATGAGGCTCGCAGGGTTCAGGCCGACATACTGGCGGAGCGCAGGTACCACCTTCCCCCAGCACCGACCGACACGCTTGAACCCCGATGCGCTTGGCACGGGCCGGTGCCACGTGGGTATCGACGGGGGAGGCCGCAATGGCGGCGGCCAGCGGTGAGCCGAGCGGAAATCCCTGGAAGCTCACGGACGACGCCTTGGAGCCAGGATCGCTCCTAGGAAGGAGCGCGGCCGTCCATGCGACGGAATTCCGGCCGACTGGCGCACCACGGATCGCCGCAGCACAGGAGTAGATGGCCGCCGACCCGCTGCCACAAAGGGATGAGCGCATCGGACGTTCCACTGGGGAGAATTCTATCCCAGGTTGGCGAGGCCGCTGCTTTCGGTGCCACGAAATCGGGCACTATAGGCGCGACTGCACAAGGGAGATTTCGGGAAACGAAGGAGGCCGCCGATAAAGTTATCGGCGGCGAAACAGACCACCGAGCGGGTCCCCGACATCCCATCGACGGTGTGCGTGCCAACGGCGTATCGAGTCGGGACAGCGACACGCACCGCGGCCCCATTTATTTCCCTGACAGTGGCGGGAAAGGAGTTCGCAGCCCTTCTGGATAGCGGGGCTAGTGCGTCGCTAATTGGGGACGAGGTCCTCAGGCATCTCCAACAGAAGTCCGTTCGGGTGAGGCATGGGGAGACCACTTTCCAGTTGGCTTGTGGGTCGACGACATCGAGGGGAGCAGTGCGTCTCGTGGTACGTTGGAATCAACGCGCGCAGAGACAGCGGTTCGTCCATTTGGCCGGGCTGACGGTGCCCATCATTCTTGGACGGGATTTCCTGGCCAACACCGGCATCATCATTGACGTGGCAAGTGGCAGGTACCGAGAGGGGGCACAGGCGCCCCTTTCAAGTTTCCGAGAAAGTTCTACGGGGACCATGGCGGCAGCGCTGGGAAAAGCGACGGAACAGGAAAGAACGGACCGCGACGACGCCATGAGCCACCCAACACCGAGCTCCGTCGCGCACTGTGACGCAATGGGCCACCCGTTGGCCAATGCCGATGGACTGTCCCGACCAGAGCGAGAGAGGTTGGCGGCTTTGCTGCACAACTTTGACGAAATGTTCACCGAACAGCCGGGCTGCACCAAGCAGGTGCAATATCGCATTGAAACTGGGGACGCGCGCGCTTGGAAGTCATATCCGCGTCCTGTGAGCCTGGCCAAGCGAAAAGCGATAGATGCCGCCGTCGATGAGCTCTTGGAGTCAGGAATCATTCGCCGGTCATCAGGACCCTGGGGATTCCCGGTGGTTTTGGTGCCAAAGAAAAATGGAACATCGAGACTCTGCGTCGATTATCGGCGCTTGAACGCGGTCACCGTAAAAGATGCGTATCCGTTTCCGAGCATCGAAGAAATCATCTCGAATCTGGGGACAGCGAACTATTTCACTACCCTCGACGCAAGCAAAGGCTACCTCCAAGTGGAGATGAGCCCGGGCGACGAAAGCAACACTGCATTCGTGTGTCACCGAGGCTTGTTCGAGTTCACTCGGATGCCGTTCGGATTAAGAGGTGCACCGATGACATTTCAGCGGTTGATCGATGGGGTGCTCGGAGATGCCAAATGGCAGCACGCGCTCGCGTACCTGGACGACATCATTGTGTACTCGGAAACTTTCGAGGACCACCTTCGTCACCTCGAGGACGTGTTGCGCAAACTGCGGATCGCCGGCCTCACACTAAACCCGACTAAAGCCCAAATTGGAGCTTCTGAGATCAGCTTGTTGGGATTCCGGATCGAGAGAGGACAAGTTTCCCCCGACGCGGACAAGTTGAGGGCGATCTTGGAGTTCCCAGTTCCTACCGATGTCGGGGGAGTGCGCCGTTTTCTCGGCATGATAGGATACTACCGAGCCTACATCCCGAACTGCGCAGCCATGCAGGCACCCCTCACGCAATTGCTGAGGAAAGCGGCTCCCTGGAGCTGGGAGGCGCCGCAGGAGGAGGCGTTCCTCCAGCTGACCGAGGCATTGCCGCGTACAGCATCCCTCAAACTACCAGACCTGAATAGGCCCTTCACGATCCAGACGGACGCAAGCGACCAGGGTCCCGGCGCGGTACTCTTGCAGGAGGCAGAGGGAGATATCCGACCGGTGGCATTTGCCAGCCGGGCGCTGAACCCGGCGGAGAAGAACTACACGGTGAGTGAGTGCGAATGCCTCGCCATCATTTTCGCTCTCAAGAAGTTCGATCATTATGTCGAGGGGACGGAATTCACGATTGAGACGGACCATATGGCCCTCGCGTGGCTCTCCCGAATCAAGGAACCCACCGGAAGACTGGCGCGCTGGGCCTTGACACTGCAGAAGTACGAGTACCGAATTCGGTACCGGAAGGGCATGACAAATGTGGTGGCCGACGCGCTCTCCCGCGCACCCGTGGATCCCCCACCGAGCGAGGCAGCAGACTACGGAGGCGGTGCCATCCACCGGGAGACGGGAAATCCCGCCTCGCGCTCCGCTCCCCACTGTGCCGGCGTCGCGCAGCTGGCTGAGGCGATTACCTCACTAGGACCGGCGTTCAACCGAACGGAGCTGTTCGAAGCACAGCAGAGCGATTCGTTTTGTCGCGCTATCTTCGACCGGCTCAGGCAAGAGATGGATCCTGACCAGACAAGCGAAAAGACGCTCCGGCACTCCGGAACACCGAGAGGGCCAAGCGCCACCGCCCAGGAGTCAGACATTGAAGCAGGTGAGCTGGAGTCTTACCTGATCGATGGGGACGGCGTCCTGCTGCGCTACTTTCCGGAAGAGAGCGATTCAAGTGAGTCGTTCAAGACCGTGATTCCCCACGATCTCAGAGTGGCAGCGCTGCGTCACTACCACGATGCGGACGGTCACGGCAGTGCACCGAAGTCGTGGCATAAGCTGCGCCGTTTCGCTACTTGGCCGGGCATGAAGGGGCAGCTGTGCCGGTATGTCCGGACACGGGTCCGGAGCTGCGCCGTGTGCCAAGAGCGCAAGCCAGGGGGGCAGACCACCCGGCCTGCTCGAGCCGATCGTGAGTACGCGGCCATGGGAGATCGCGGCCTGCGACTTGATGGGACCCCTGCCGCGGTCAAGCGGAGGCTATCAACATGTGTTGGTAGTAACCTGCCACTTCACCGGATTCGTCGAGATGTTTCCAATGCGGAAGGTGACACCCAAGGGAGTCCTGAGCAGGCTGTCCGAGGTCTGGTGCCGCTACGGGTTCCCCGAGAGACTGGTGAGTGACAATGCCTCGATATTTTGCTCGAAAGTTTTCGCGGCAACCTGTCAGGCCCTCGGGATTAAGCATTGTAAGACTTCGTGTTACCATCCCCAAGCAAATGTGACCGAGCGGCGGAACCGCGACATTAAGCCGCTGCTCGGGGCGTATGCTCGTAAGCAGCGGGACTGGGATCTGCACTTGGATACGATTTCGTTTGCATTGCGGTCCAACCTCAACCGCAGCACTGGGTTCACACCCGCGCTGCTGAACTTCGGCAGAGAACTCTCTACGCCGACCGATGCGGTTCTTCGCCCGCGACCGAGCGCGGCCAGAGCGGTGCCCTCGCACGAGGATTTCGCGACGCGTACAAGAGAGCGACTGTCGCGGGCGCTGGACGCCGCTCGCGGAAACAGGGCTCGCGCGCGCGCGGAGCAGAAGAACACTTACGACAAAGCGCACCGCGATGCGCAGTTCGAGGTGGGCGACACCGTTCTTCGGCGAAGTCACGTTCAGAGCGATGCGAGCAAGTTCTTCTCGGCGGCGTTGGCCCCCAAGTGGGTTGGCCCCTTCGTCATCGATTAGAGGTCCCGACTGACATACACGCTGAGGGACCAGAATTCTGATCTCGTCCGCGGGACAGTTCACATCGGCGAACTGAAACCCTTTTTCCCCAGGGAAGGGGATGAGCCGGTCAAGCGGCCGCAAAGGGGCATTCGCGGGCACCAACGATGTCAGGATTTCCTGGGACCACCGCGGCACAGCTACAACACGCGTAGCCGGAGGCAACCCGATGGGATCGGAACCTCGTAGAGGCAAGTGGAAGCAACTGCTCTCGGGCAATAGCGGGACACGAGGCCTAGGGGCCCTCTCTGTGTTAAGCTTTGGGCTTAACGTACGTTTGTAAATATTTGAGTAATGTCGCGTGTGTTTGTAGTATAGATTGAGTGTTTTGTAGCGTTGTGTTTTTATGTACCAATAAACGGGGAGTGGAATCCCGCTCCCGTGAAAGAACCAGGCTGGACTCGGGTTGTTGACGGACCACGTGGGGAACGGCGTATCGGCGGCGGTACGCGAATTCCCACAATACCTCAGGTCCCCAACGTGGAAGTGCTTCCCGTCACCAGTGATAAAATCGCAATGGAAAACAGGAGAAACCCAACGTTATCCAAAGCACTGAGCGTTGCCCTGAATGGTTGGCCCACTTATGCTCAAGATAAAGACCTGCGGACTTCGAAAAACGGGAGCAGCTCTTAACAGACCAAAGCCGTCTTATATGGGGGTGCCAAGTCATTATAACACCGGAATACAGAAAGCGACTATACTGCATGAACTACACGAGGTTCACCCAGGCGTCAGTCGTATAAAGGCCAAGGCACGAAACCGTATCTGGTGGCCAGCCCTAGACCAGGTTATTAAAGATTCCGTTAAAGTGCTACGCCTGCGCACCCATGCGGAACCATCCAGCCTGCTCCACCTCTACACCCATGGTCTAAAGCAAGAGCCCCGTGGGAGAGGATATAGTATATGTATATAGGCTATGCTGAACTCGATATGCAGCGCTACCTAGTAGTCATGGACAGCTTCTCTAAGTGAATCTAAGTTCTGCCAACAAGGACGACAACGCAGCTCGGACCATTGATTTGCTGCTGAACCTCTTCGCGTCCCTATTAGCGGCGAGATGTTTTGGTGGCGCCCTCGTTTGGTTACCTTTCGTGACGTCATTACCCTGTGAACAACAAGTTCGATGGTGTTTGTAATGGGCATGGTGAAAGCCTGAAATCATAGCGCTCTCAAAGCAACACTGCCAACACCGTCAAAATTGAAGGTCTTACATTCCTCTTATTTCCGTCGATGAGACATCCTTTGCTGACGTCATAGTCAGCGTTCGACCAATTGTGGTGGGCCGACCACAGCGACGCTTTCGATCGCTCACGTCGCCAATAGCGTGCCCTCTGAGGCTGTCTCGGATAACGAACCGCAGTTCATTTATGAAGATTTTGAAAGTTTCTTGTAAATGAACGGAGTGAAGCACATTCGGACTCCGCCATACCGTCCTGCTTTTAATGGCGCGGCTGAGCGATCGGTACAGACTTTCAAGCGAGCTTGGACGAAAGAATCCGCTGCAGGAATAACACAGGGGGAAACAGAGAACCAAAGGCTGACCAGGTTTCTCCTGAATTATCGTAGCACTACTCCTGCGATCACAAAGAGAACGCCGGCTGAACCTTTCCTCAAGTGGCGGCTTCGCACTCGCCTTGACTTGATCAGATCAAGTATGGAGCAAACCGTGATCAAGCGCCAAAGCCAGCAACAATTGGCGCATGACAAGTCGCGACGAGCACTTTGCTCTTTCGATGCGCGAGATATTGTCCTAGTGCGAGGCGTGAGAGGTGTCCAACACGGCTGTACTACACTAGAGCGCACGACACAAGAGCGCCGACATTAGAGCGCCGACAGTAGAGCGCCACGACGTTAGCGCGCGCGACACGAGAGCGCCACGACGTTAGAGCGCGCGACGTTGGCGCGCGCGACTCGAGAGCGCAGCGACATTCGCGCGCGCGTCATGAGAGCGCCCGTAACGAGTGCGCACAGCCAGTCCAGCGCGAGAGGCCCGACCCGACCGACCACTTGTTCGGACATCGAGTGTTTTATGTGAATTTGGCGGGGATTCACGCCGCGGCATTCAGCAAGGACATTGCGAATGAGTCGACGAAATTTTTGCGTGTGACAAACCAAAAAGTGTTACAAAAAGCGGACAGCAAGAAAAAACAACAACATTGTAGCGTTTATTTTCGCAGAAAAAAACATTGCAGCTGATTTAGCTTCATTAGTTCTTTGATTTTAATTGACAGAGTTAATCACCGACCTCACTAATTTTTGTTTTAAGTTATTTTAAAACGTTCAAAAGGAAAGAAGCAACATGTAGCATGCTTCCCCTATTTCTGGGGTTTATAAGGTCAGTTTCGGGAAAGGAGCTCTCGTGCCAAGTGTCATACGCCAACCATTCATATTGGCACAGATGACAATTGTACTAAGTTGGAACTTAACCCGAGACTGGGGTAGAAACAGAAACTTAAAAGTAGAAGGGACAGAGACAAGTGAAGAAGAGAACGTCTAAAAAAAATGTATTCGAAAAGGGGGGGAGACTAAGCCTGCTTCTGGCACAATTAATGAAAAAACGGTTAAAAAAATTTATTCGAAAAAGGGGGGGGGGGGGGACTGAGCCTGCTTCTGGCACAATTAAAGAAAAACCGGTTATGGGACGTTCTCTTCTTCACTTGTCTCTGGACCTTCTACTTTTAAGTTTCTGTTTCTACCCCAGTCTCGGGTTAAGTTCCAACATGGTAAATATCCACCAGCTCGCCTGTACTTTAACCGTTTTTTCATTAATTGTACTAAACACTTAATCTTGGAATCTCTGCCGACAATAAAAATTAAATATGCGTTGATGTCAGCGTAGCAGAGGGATAGAGCGATGCGTCGAGACATACATAATCCGGTGCGGCAGGCACAGTAGTCTCAAAGCTCCCACGAGCATTCTGCTAAAAACCTTGCATTTCAATCAGTCTGGATTCTGCTAGCACAGCTTCTCCCTTTGAAACATGTATGGGGTAAGAGACACGGTATGGTGTTTAATCCACATTTTCTCTCTGCCACCCTATTGAAAATGGGCAGCGGAAAGAACTTCACCGGAAAACCAACGGGTGCGAAGAAAAGCTCACCTTCGAAATCTAGCAATCAATATAATTTTAACATTCGAAAGTCGAGTGGAAGTTTTGTTGAGGTCCATAATCAGAACTCTCTTGTCCGCACTTTGCTTTCCGTTTATGCTACGTTTTTGATCGTGTATCTTCTCGTTGAACCCGAGAAGAATGACTTGATTTCTTAAAAAGAGTAGCACCCGTTGTAGTTTTATTTTTTTATTAAAGGCATATTCAATCAATCAAAAATCACCAATGCTCTGATCCGATGAGTCGCACAATTTTGTTCTGTCTATGTAGCCGCGGGTAGCCACGGGTACATCGCACATTTTGCTATTATCGGTCAACTGGGGTGCGCTCTCGTGTCGCGCGTTCAACTGGTCGTGCGCTCTCGTGTCACGCGCTCAACTGGTCAAGCGCTCTCGTGACATGCGCTCTAGTGTCAAGCGCGCTACTGTCGCAGCGCCCTCGTGTCGCGCGCCCTAACGTCGGCGCTCTAGTGTCGTACGCTCTAAAGGCGCCCTCCCATCCAACACTCTTGGTCTCCTCGAGTAATTGTTTCCAGAAGAGGACACTATTGTATCTAGTGGAGGTACGGGGACGTCAAGTCTCCGTTCACTTAGACCATCTTTTGCGTCTGGATGATCAGTTACCCAGACGTAAAACGCCATGCCCAACACCGTGGATGCTCTTGGTCCCAACTGCCAGTCCTAGATCACCCACGAAAACTGATGAAGACTCCAATCGTTTCGTCAACGGATCCGGCGTCCCCCAGGCAGATTTGGCGCGCCACCCAACCCCTGATGCTGGAGCTCCCGTTGGCACATAATTATTAAAGAGGGAGGAATGTGGTAACGCGGATATTAAAGGGATGCTGAACCGATATTTGAAATCTCATAATTATTGCCCGAGCGGGCTTCACGGGATGGTACTGTAGCTAAAAACGATATTCAATCAGACGGATGGTGCCCGAATTATTGTATTTCTTTGAATTAAGAGCGAATCCTCGGCCGGAAGCCGCCGGCGCTAGCAAGTCCTTCTGAGAGCAGGCGTAGCGGAACTGACGTGCGCATTCTCGGCGCCCCCAGCGCCCCTGGTGCCTCCGCGCATTCTCCTCGTTCGTTGGTGCTCGCCTTGATTTTTCGCTCGGCGGCTGTTCTCAAAGCGGCTGGTACTGGTGTTTTGGAAGTTATGCCGCGGAACTGCTGGTGCTGCTGCTCCTGCTGCTGCTGCGGCTGCTGAGGCTGCTGCTACTGCTGCTGCCGACGATTTTTATACGTCGCCATACTAGTAAAGAGATCGCAAAAGGCAATGCCGAACGCCGACCAGCCGAGTCGCGGAAATCCAAAATATGGGGCAGAGCCCGCGTGGTACTAACAATAACGAAAGCCACCCGGCTTAGCGTCTGGCTTGGCTTGGCTCCGTCTGTCTTTTGAGGCGAATGAGAATGCGCACGTCACGAAGCGAGCTTTCCACGACGCTCACCAGGGGTCGCGTAAAATTGTATTTTTCGTGTTTATTCAATTTTATATGCCTTCCGCTCAAAACAACGCCATTTAGAAATAAAGGACATGCTATGTATGCCATTGCGACCAAGAATTTCCACCCAAAATTTCGTTTCTGCATCCCTTTAAAAGAAGACCACGTCTCGCGGCAAGGGCGCACGGGCACGTGGAGTGATTTCGTGACTTGTAGCGGCTAGCGTACGTTTCCTACTATCATGTAAATAAATCTACAGTTTACTACAGGTACTAACTTAAGTGGTAAATTTCAATGCCATCTAGTACCCTTTCGAAGCAAGTCGTGTCCGCGCTAAGAGTGACGCGCAGTGTATATTTCATAAACAAAATTCTGAAGGTTTGGTCACACAGCTGATACATCATACAAAAGACAGTCTATAAACGCATTCTGAACTGAACAGATTCGAAAGCAAGTCACCACGAGATTCGTGCTTCGAATGCCGCATGGCAACGAGTTCAAGAGGAAACTTGACAGGCGACATTTAAACCACGGATATCGCGGTGACTGCTGTTGGCAGGCTGTATTTTCTATGGTGCATAAGCAGTGTGGCCCCGGCTTAAGGGAGGCCGAATGCGAAATGCCGAGCAATTTGATGCAAAGTTGGTTTTGACTGAATATTTACGGTGTGAGATAAAAGGCAGGAAACGGGGAGTTGCGACTCTGCGAACGCTCCCCCTCCCCTCCTCTACTTCCTGTTTGCTTAAACTGGAAGGTAAGGTCACCGAGCATCCACATTTTGCGCACCCAGGACAAGCAAAGGACAGACCGAACCTTTAGCCGACGACCCGCGTGGCAGATGTCGTAGAACCTGTCGTAGTGCTCTCGGCCGGGCGGACAGGTGCACAGGTGGGCGAACTGGTTCGATGACTCGTGGAACAGGCAGGAGGACCCGCGCGCGTTGCACAGTTTCCGCGAGCAGTCGCGCTCCAGTTGTCCGTGTTTGACGACGTCCCTGGAGGAACCTTCGGACGTTGAGGTCACCACCTCCGCCTGCAGACCCGTGGGAACGTTGTCCGGGATTCAAACCAGCATCAGAGCTGTGTCTGTCCGAGACTTCTCGAGGGTACTTCAACGGTATTATATAAGACTGCAAGTCAGGCTAGTTGGTTATCAATTATAATGGGGATATACGCCAAAAATATCGAGGACAAAAAGGGGAGTGGCACGCAGGACACCGCGTACCTTTCAAATACAATTTATTAGGATACACGTCAAAAAATGGCAAAACTGCATATACGCAGAGAGGATACACTAAGATTAAAAACCTGAAGAAGCAGGGCTTGGCTGATAAAAGCATGTTCCTTATTGAAAAGGGTTATAAAAGCAGCGCTGACACAGACGGTCTACCCACGTGATTTAATCATGGAGCCTTCGTGTATATCTAGCTCTAGTTTTGTTTTAAAGCTTCCCACAACCTTAATGTTGTGAAAATCTGGGTAGCATTTGCATCTATCAAAGTACACAGCCAAGTGGCCAGACGGGAATAACCTGGTGGCAGCTGAGTGCTTCCTAACTCTATCATTGATGTACATCTCCGTCTGGCCCACGCACACCCTCCCACATGACAGAGGAATTTCACACATGACCCCTATGGCGCACTCACGGAACTTCTGTAGCATGACGTTTGTTACACACACCCTCTGCCACTCCTGACTCTCCTACTTTTTTAAAATTTATTCTTTTGAATTACGTGAAATGTTTGCTCAGCGCTGTGTGAAGTACATAAGTGTGGAACAGATTCGCCACCTTTTTATGGTTGTGGGATACCTTATGCACATTGGGCACGACAACAGGTCTGCCCCCTTCCTCGCCTTCTCAGCTTGCACTCCGCTACTAAAATTTGTCAGTTTATTTTTTTATTATTATTCTCTTTGAAACATCACATATAATCAGGGGAGGGAATTAACCAGCTTCCGGCAATCTGAGTAACTGTGACTAAAAGCTGGAACTCATCCAGTGAGTACAGGATTTCTTCAATGAGGCATCTAGGCATCTGGAAGCTATTCCCCTTCTTACAAGCTTTGAGTGGGCTGAGTCAAATTACAGTAGGGAGTTTTAGTACACCTATCCTAGAGCTACGCATTGCTGGCGGGAGCTCGTGCCGTCACTTCGAAGCATAGATTGAGCACGCGACCACTGGGCCCGCTTTCCTCAGCGTACGATCTACTAAAACTCTCTCTTATTTTTTTCTTAGAGCGGGGATCGCACTCCTAACACATATGGTCGGCTTCAAAGAAAAGCCTCAAGTCCAAACATTGCCTCCGCCCAGAGCTCGGGGGTTTCCTGTGTGAAACCGCGAAACTGCCATATAGTTCGCCGTAGAGCCCGCCACATAGTTCGTAAATATCTCGAGCACTTTAGAAGCCATCTTGTCACTGACCTCTACAGGCCTGCTGGTCAGCACAAGAGAATCGTCCACGTATCTAAAAGTCTATATTTTTGCTCCAACACCTTCTTTATTGCCCTGTCGCACGATACAAGTTGTAGTTTATGGCGCACCGTGCATTCACGAGGGCGCCTATCAAACCTTTTAGCCGTCTTGGCCGCTGGGCAGCTATTTAGTTGCCTCGCCTCAGACACGATCACGTGGTCGTGTCGCCGCAGGGTCGATCGGGATCTCGAATTCGGCTCCCGACGGGCCGCTTTCTCTCCTAGCCACTGGATGGCGCTGCAGACGCCCCCATGGCGGGCGAGGAGAAAACCTCCTCGCCCATCGGTCGATATTGTCGGGTAACAGGGAGGCAAGAGTCTCTTAGGATTCCGGCCGGGCTCAAGAAAGGCGAGTGCAAGCAACTGCTCTCGGGCAATAGCGGGACACGAGGCCTAGGGGCCCTCTTTGTGTTTTAGCTTTGGGCTTAACGTACGTTTGTAAATATTTGAGTAATGTCGCGTGTGTTTGTAGTATAGATTCAGTGTTTTGTAGAGTTGTGTTTTTATGTACCAATAAACGGGGAGCGGAATCCCGCTCCCGTGAAAGAACCAGGCTGGACTCGGGTTGTTGACGGACCACGTGGGGAACGGCGTATCGGCGGCGGTACGCGAATTCCCACAAGTTCGAAGAAACCAGTAAGTACAAATAACTGTCAGCACCAAGAAATGGCGTCACTTATCATAATAAATGTACAAATAAACTTTGCTCGGCAGAAGATTAAAACAAAACAAAAAACCTTGGGGCTTAACTACTGAAAACTCAGCTGCTCCATGTACTTTTTCGGAATATTAGCTTTGTTTCAGTACAGGCAGAGCTAAATTTCACCAAATCTTCGGGACACCCTTAATCTATACGATTGCTCCCGCAACAGCCAGCGCGCGGGTAAAGAAATTAGAGCACATCTTATACATATCGAATATCAATAATTATTCTCAGGAAAGTTTGACGAGTAAGAAAATTGCTTGTGGTTTGATTACGCCATAATATATAGACTGAATATGAACCAACATTTAAAATAGACAGATTCGTCTTAACGCATCTTATGTATATACGTCAGCATCTCTACATGAAGCACCACCTACACCTGCTGTAAAGTGCACGAGTATTAACATATTGCGACATACTTCTGTCGCTGATGCTTAAGCTTCAGGCGGTGCGGACAAACTCCGTGTTGAAGCCTAAATTTCATTCGTGTTCTCTAACCATGAATTCTGGAGAAAAATAAATCGTCGATTTCCTGCATAGGTCTACGAATCAGATCCGGCAGGACACCAAAGTGGGAGGACAAATAAAACGCGTACATGCCATGCAGGCTGGGGAAAGGGCGAACTAAAATATTTCGTGCATAAAACAATCTTAGTAAAAAAAAATACATTCAGACCTTAAAGTTAATTGTATTGATTTAAACATTTCGACCTACTTTGAGTAATAGCATGGCAGGCTCACTCTTCGAACGGATTCTGCAGACCACACTGCCGTGATGGGAATTCTCGGGTGGACTGATGGTCAGCAGCGAGTCGACGACTGTGGTGAACCCGACGGTGCCATTCCTGGACTCTGTGCCGAGTACCGTCGTCCCGTCCATAAACTCAAGCTCCCAGGTAACCTTCACCGGGGCATCACGATGGGTCGCCGCAGAGCAGCTGAAGATCAGCGGACTTCTGGATGCGCTGGACGGCCTGATTGCCCGAAGTCGGTAGTCAGGCACCGAGATCTTTTTGGGATTCTGCAGCCAGACCTCCTCGTCGTACCTGTCACCCACGTTCGCTTCTACTGTTCTGGGGAAGCCCTGGAAGATGACCAGAAGAACCAACGCGCTCATCAAACGTTCTGGATGTCTTCCGTGAAGCCGAGCACAAGTGTCGCCTAGCTGCATTTCGTTAGTTTCGTATCTCGTTCAAAATTATACCCTCTGGTGGTAAATCTGAGTATACTGCACTGTGCCAAGAAGAAAAAGAACTGAAACCGTGTGTGACCTAGGCGGACTCTTATCCCTCCGCGTGTCTGCTCCTCCCCTGCCTAAAGCCCTTTATGTTTTAAAAGTAGCGGAAGGTGCGTCGATGCACGAGGCACGTGCAACGTGCAGCCCTTGGGAAGCTCATGGCGGCACAGCGCAGCACTGAGCTAGATTTCAGACACCATGTCCGTCTTAGAAGTGTCGCGCGGCACGTGTCTCGAGCATTTCCACAATAATGAATGGCGCCACTTTTCCCAGGATAGAGTGGCTTTACCCCCGCCATCTCACCAGGGCGGAGGAAGTTCTGCTTCGGAGACTGCGAGCTGGGGTGGCCCTTACACCGGCTGTAACCTGTACCTGCAGCTCTCCACGCGGTACACGACGGGCGACATGTTTCAAATGTCCCCAAGAGGCGACGGAGGCGGATGTGCGCCACTCCATATGAACTTGTCCCGACATACAGACTAAGCGCACTCGCCTAATTATAGCCGCAGGTATCCGACACAGTGCACCCACCTGCTAAAATAAGTGGCTGCATGATAACCAATATCGCGAAAGATTGCTTCAATTCATTCATACCACAGCCCTTGCAGCATTCATATAGAACATGTATGCCTCAAGGCAACCCCTTTACGTAATAAAAACAGAAGTGTGTGGCGTATACGGCGCCTACATTACGGCGGCTCGAAAAGGGGGGTTAGAATCGGCGCGCGAGAGAAGGAGCAGCCGGTTCAAGATGCAGCGGTGGCGCTGCTGTCGACACTGAGATGCGTCGTCCGCTCACATCCGCTTCGATTCGGGTGCTTTCTTGCTCCCCAAGTAAAAGGCGATTCACACACTTGCGTTGAATCAACACTTGCCTTGAGTCCGACTGGATGCGAGGGTTGTTATGGCAACAGCTGCGTCGGCTCCAATAAAACTGTGTGCGACGCAGCTGTTGCCATAGCAACCCTCGCACTCTGTCGAACTCAACGAAAGTGTGTGAATCGCCCTTCAGGTGTCGCGTGCGATTTGCGCCCCTTAAAATACTTTTAAAAGCTAAACTATGTTGATTTTGGACGTGTGGCTGGCTAGCGTAACACAAGATTGAACTTGCCGATGCTTTTGTCGTCGTCGTCGTCGGGAACGGCTAAGAGGGGGGCTTTCTTCTCTTTCTTTCTCGCAGAAACGTACCCGCTGGTTCATCTGGGAGCAGTGTGTAGTGTTTGCGGGGGGATCGGTGGTCGAGTGGGTTAGCGCACACCAGGGCCCTATGTTGCGCTTTTTGGACTCGCACGGCGACTAGGGAGAGGTAAGTGGCGTCTACAACGGAGCAAACGCAGATTGGATGTTGATTGGTGAGAGGCGCTGATGACGAATTTCCGCGAAAAAAAAAACAAAGCTCACTTTTTTTTTCTGCAGAAATTTGTTATCAGCGACTCTCACCAATCAACATCCAATCTGCGTTTGCTACGTTTTTGACGTCACTTCCTTCTCCCTAGTCGCCGTGGGAGTCCAAAAAGCGCAACATAGGGCTCCAGCTCGGAGCACGTGGAGCGAAAGCTCGCGCTGCAGAACCCAGGGATCCTGGGTTCAATCCCCACCCCTGCTCGTATCGATCTGGATGAGCATCGTACCGGCGTGCGGTCATGTATCACTACTGCGTGATGCACGTTAAAGACCCCAGGCTTGCAGTCGCACTGCACTGGCTAAATTGCTCACCTTCAGTGGGTAACAAAGTCACCATGTTCGGGCAGAATAAACTCCTGCTGTATAAACAACTAATGGCTATTTTTTTGGTGTGTGTGTGTGTGTGCTTGCCGCTTTGCCATTGCGGTAGTCTGGACGCATGGGGCAATCTTCCCGGGAAGAGAACCAGAAACAAGCACTTCTAGCGACGTGAAAGAGGTTTTCCCGGCTCCGCGTCTGCAATTGGCATCTCCCCTCGTGCAGTGCTCTCCTGAGCTGAAATAAATATATCATATCATATCCTATCATATCAAATCATATCTGGATGGATGGATGGATGAATACGGCTGAGCCCTTTGGATCGGGCGGTAGCTTACGCCACCTAGCCAATTTGTCTTACCATTTAAGCTTAGAATATTTAAATGTGAAAACTATATACACTCCACACTGAACAGAAAGTGAGGCTATAAAACCCCCTTGCCATCAGTTAATAAGAAAATACCTAGTTTTCTCGTGCTTTCTGCCACCATTCACTTAATCTTTGCTTGGTAATCTCTACTGTCTTGTAATCCACTTTTCCTTCGCTGTCTCTAAAACCCAATGACTTTATTAAATCTATGTTGTCTTCGGTAGGCATAGGGTGAAGCCCTTTACAGTAGAGTATCAAGTGCTCAGCCGTCTCGTCCACCTCTCCACAAGCAGCGCACACTGTATCCATTTCCTGGTACTTCGCTCTGTATGTTCTGGTTCGCAAAACACCTGTCCTTGCCTCAAACAACAATGAGCTTCCCTAGAATTATCATAAATGCTTTCTTTGGCAATAACTGTTTTGTTTAATCTATAGCTTTCCAGAGCCCTCTTTGTCTGCATTCCCTCTAGCCACCGATCTCTTTCTGTGGCCTTAACTTTCTTCTTAACGGAGACCTGCTCTTCCGTAACCCCACTATAGCCTAAAAACTTTCCTCTTAATTTCCTAGTGCGCTGTCTCCACTTTGTGTCTATACTCCTCATGTATAAAAAGCTAAAAACCTTTCGTGCCCATTGCTCCCCATCCATTTGCCTCAACCGATCCTCAAATTCTATCTTGCTCGCAGCTTCCCTGCCCTCAAATGACGCCCATCCCATGTCTCCTTGCACTCCCTGGTTTGGCGTTTTGCAATGTGCCCCCAAAGCCAGCCTACCTACTCCGCGCTGTTTTATTTCTAGTCTTGCATGCACTTCGGATTTCATGCATAGCACTGCGTTTCCAAAAGTTAAACCAGGCACCATGACCCCTTTCCAAATCTCTCTCACCACCTCATACCTGTTGTAATTCCAAAGTGCTCTATTTTTCATTACAGCTGCATTTCTGTTGCCCTTACCTATTATATACTTTTCATGCTCACTGAGATATGCTGCACCATCACATATCCATACTCCTAGATACTTGTATTTACTAGCTCTCTCCACTGTAATATTCTGTATCTTCAGCCTCTCAACTTCATCATCGTTAAAAATCATGACTGCTGATTTTTCACTACTGAATTCTAAACCTAATTCCTCCCCTTCCCTACCACAGATGCTCATTAATTCCTGTAAATCTATCCTGTTGTTAGCCATTAGTACGATATCATCTGCATACATCAATCCCGGTAAGGATTGCTGAATTTTTGGCCTAGCTTACTGTACGAAAGGTCGAATCCAAGCCCACTCTTCTCTAGTCTATCCTCCAATCCTCTCAGATACAACATAAACAGCAAAGGCGATAACGGGCACCCCTGCCTAAGGCCTCGTCCTATCTCTATTTCCCCCGTTGCCTTTCCTTCCCATGTTATAATCACCTTATTATCTTTGTAAATGTTCCTCAATATTGCTGTTAGTCCTTCATCTAGGTTTAAGCTCTCCACTATGTCCCACAGATTCCTTTGGTTCACATTGTCATAGGCACCCTTGATATCCAGAAACGCCAGCCAGAGCTGTCTGTTTTCTTTTTGCGCTATTTCTATACACTGTGTTAGAGAAAATATATTGTCCTCCAACCTTCTTTGTTTCCGAAACCCGTTCTGTAACTCGCCCAGTATGCCCTCACAATCTACCCATTCCTCCAGTCTGTTCTTTATAATCTGCATTACCAACCTGTAAATAACTGGTGTCACGGTTATGGGACGATAATTCCTAATATCAGACTTATCTCCCTTTCCCTTATATATCATACTCATCCTACTAAGCCTCCATTCATCTGGAATATTTCCTTTTGTTATCATAGTGCTCACTACCTCCCTTAGTTTTGCCTTAGATTTAGGACCCAAATTCTTCACCAGCTTGATTGGGATACCATCTGTGCCTGTTGACGTGCCACTAGGGACTCTTCGTTCCGCCTTTTCCCATTCTCTTTGTCCAAAATCCGCGATGTCACAAGCTGGACTGTTACTTCCTTTGGTTCTCCTATCTTCCACATGTACCTGTTCCCGAAATTTCTCCTCCATCACTGCTCCTATATATCGTATCGCATCATCTCCCTCTAATTGATCTCCCTGATCCGAGAGTATGAACCTCTGTCTAGCTTGCGTCGTTTCACCGAGTGAGTTCAAGTGCTCCCAAAACTTCTTGGCTGCGTTTCTATCTTTCTTGCTTCACCAGTTACTCATCCATTCTACACCCTTTCTCTGAATTTTCGCATTGATTAAACTGGATGCCTCTCGGCGACATGTTATAAAAGTGTCCCATCTTCTTTTTACTTCCGTTTCTGACTCCCCACTACGCTTGGAATACCTGTGTTCTCTAGAGGCTTCCTGACGTTTTTGTATCGCTTGCTTCACTTCTTTGTCCCACCAGCTTTTTGGTCTATGTCCTTGCTTCCCTTTTCGTTTACTTTTAACTTTGTCTAGTTCCAGAACAAAAAGTCTAGTTAGGCTCTCATAGGTCCAATCTGTATACCGTTGCCCTGAAACTGCTTCCTCTATTCTTTCAGCAACTATTTCCAACTCTTTGTCGCTGCAGAAAGTTTGCTTTGAATTATGTTGTGTAGGTTCAGCATTTACTTCTCTGGCAAAATTCAGCTTAATACGTTTGTGATCACTACCAAGACTTTTGGAACCTTCTTCATCTATTTTCATTACTTGTAACTTACCATATACTTTGTGTGACATGAGTACGTAATCTATAGTTGAATGTAGATTGCCAGTTTCCCACGTTATGTGCCCGTCACACTTCTGACTGGTATTACATAAAACTAAGTCATGCTTTTCCACCAGTTCTAGTAATAAGCTTCCAGTTGAGTCCGTATATCCATCCAGACCCTCGATATGGGCATTCATGTCTCCCATAATAATAATTTCAGAGCCTTCCCCTAGCTTACTAATGTCTCTTGATATGCAATCAATCATTTTTCTGTTTTCCTCTTTAGCACCTGTCCCTGTCCATAAGTAAACAAATCCAAGGACTGTAGACTCCCCAGCAACTTTTCCTTTAAGCCACAAATGTTCGGCGCACTCCTTTCTGATCCTTTGAAGTTCATGTTCTTCTTAAAATGCTCCAATTCCACCTCCCTTCCTCGTTCCCTCCATTCTGTTGCATTCTTCCCACACATAGTCAGGGTTGCAAGGTGGCTGCTCCATGTCTCCGAGATGTGTTTCCACGAACCCATACACCACTAAATCCTCCTTTCTTAGTTGCTCCTCTACCTCTTCCCATTTTAGCCTATTTCTACCACCCTGCATGTTAATATATCCAATGTCTGATTGTGCTGTTTGTTTATGCCTGTTCAGAGTCGATCTCAGAGTCGATAAGCGCGCCACCTATCGTCATCATGACATACTAGCGCGCCGCCGCGCCTGAGCAAGCTGCGCGATTCTGACGCCTCCAACTCCAGCCAACATAACCTACCTGTTAGTCAGTCTCAGGGTCAAGGCATCTGTCGCACTGAGTAGGCCAGCGCGTGATGCGCTGACGCGCTCAGTGCCTGACTTATGCGGTAAAATGTGTTCGAGTGTTTCTTTAATGAACATCGCTAGCAACAACACTAATGCGATAAAATGGCGTCTAAGGATTAGTCAAGCCTACGCGCTCGAGCTGAGTCACACCGGATTGCGCGCACTTCAAAAGACATAAAACCCGATTGGGCGGAAAAATGGCTGAGATATCAGCACCTATACACAGGAGTAGAGGTGCGGCATGGCAGAGACTGCATGCCGATGCCCAATCCCCACCTTTGCCCGTTTCGATCTGGATGAGCATCGTACCGGCGCACGGTCATATATCCCTACTGCGTGGTGCACGTTAAAGACCCCAGACTAGCGGTGGTAACGCACTGGCTAAGCTGCCCGTCTACATCTGAGACACGCCACTGATGCAGACTAACTTCCGGCTGTATTTGGGGAAAGCCCGCTAGGGGCACTTCTGTGGCCCTTGCGAGCTTCTCACATTTCTTCACTATGGGTAGTGCATGTGCTACCCACGCGGTTATGTTTTAATTGTCGTAGCGCATAGAAGCTCGGTAGAGCACGTGCTTGCATCATCAGAGGGAGTTGAAGTATTTCGCTCTGGGTTGTGAAAATTTTTCGCAAGGTGGTGATACCCAAACTTTCCACCGCGAATAAAACATACACTCCCAATTTTTCAGCCAATGCCGGAAGCACGAGAGCACGAGATCATCACTTTTGAAACGTTCTTCCGCAGAATAAGTGCTTGCTCTAGAAAGGCACGTCTCAAAGCCAAACCTCGGCAAAACTCACTCATGAGAGCACTCGCTCACCTCACTCACCCTCACTGATCAGGCGTGAGTTGAGGATGAGTGAGTTCATAAGCCTGAAAAACTCATGAGTTTGAGGTTGAGTGAGGAGCGTGAGTTCGGTGAGTTCCCGAGTTCGGTAAATTCATGAGTTCAGTGAGTTCATGAGTTCTGTGAGCTCTTGGGTTTGGTGAGGAGCGTGAGTTCGGTGAGTTCATGAGTACGGTGAGAAGTGTGAGTTTAAGAGAACGTTGAGTGCATCAGTTAAATGAGGGACGTGTGTTTGTGAGTTCATGGGTTCATTAATTCGCTGAGGGGCGTGGGTTCATAAGTTCGGTGAGGGGCGTAAGTTCATGATGTCGGTGTGTTCACGAGTTTGGCGAGGCATGAGGTCCTTGAGGGGCCTTGGGCTTGATGAAGGTCTGTGAGGTTATGTCGAGGAAGGGAAAGTCATGTGACTTCTCCGTACATCTCCTGGAAAATTGAGCCAACGCTCGCTTCACCATGGCGCTGTTAGCTCGTACGGCTGGTCCTCTAGGGGTGTTGGGAAAGAAGTCAAGGTGCCTATTGATTTATCTGCGCTCTTCGGCTCCGGCTCGCTTCACGCCGGCTTGGCGCGGTCTTTTGCCGCTGGTCGTTGCTTCGTGGTGGAGTGACGAGAGAGGGGACAGGGAACCCCGCTGGCCTCGGCCGCTCTTCTGTAGACTGCGAGGCACCGATATAGGCGCGGCGTTCAGTTATTTCGTGAAGGAGGCAAACGGGTGCTACGACGGTACGCCTGAAGGCAGATGTTGCTATTTCTACTGCACTTGCGTAATGCACGGTCGCTAATTCTGAAGCCAATATTAAAATGAAAGCGGACGGAAACTTAACATGGTGTCGGTGTAACGGCGCGTAACAACGAAGTCTAAGAGAAGAAACACACGACACAGGAGAGAGCGCCGACTCGCAACAGAATGTATACAATAGTGAAAGCAGATACCAGGAAAACACGAAAGGCATACTCAGCTACGCATGCACCACCCAAACTATCTCGTCACAAAGGGCTTCATCGATCAACGCATCGCTAGCCCCCCCCCCCCCCCACACACACACACACATACACGCAAATACGCACACCCATTCGTAGTAAAAAAAAGCATTTCTTTTTCCGATAGCGCCACCCATGGCTTGCTGACACATTGCGCTCGCTCCATAATTAAATATGTGGAAGGCCTCTGCCACTTCTCTCGTCACCTTATCTCGGTACTTTTCTAAGATAGCGGTTTCATCGCTATCTTAGTGATGAGACCGCTAAGATAGTGAGGTCTCTTCAAGTTGTAGCCTGGAGTACTGTAAAAGAAAAAAAAAGTATGCATACTCGTCTTTGTTTTTGAGGTGTTGGCTCGAGTACGCCAGTAACGCCGGACTTTTTCGCAATTCGGTTTAAAGGCTGCTACATTTATTTGGTAGGATTTAAAAGTTGATTCGATTTTGAATTGTCATAGAAATATTGCAGACGAAAATTTTCTAGATTACATTCAAAAAGATGTGAAACGATTTTTTTTTTTACTTTCACCAATACTGTAAAAGCCTTAATGTTCGCGAGCCCTTGATTTTCGCGAATTTCGGGAATTTAAAAATTCGCGAAATTTAAGGGCACGTGAAAATTTTTATTCATAAGAGTTTCAATGCAGGCGTCTGGAATTTTAAAAATTTAGTGGCCGCGATTATTTTCTTTGTGACCGATTATCGAAAAATAGGGGCGCGAAAATAAAGCGTTTTACAGTATTGGGGATAACAAATCGACGTTCTATACTGCTATCCGACACCCCGTTATTTGCTCAAGAGGGGGTCATCGAGCATAGTCGGACGACTAGCTACACCCGAAAACGCTTCGCGTGCCGGAGAGAAGGTCTTCTCACTAGGTCCAAAAGTATTTAGATATTAGTTATGATTCCTATATATTATTATTTATCAACCGGTACAGCTCTCGCCGGTGCACGTACCAGTCGTTTACGAGGAGCGCTAGTTGTCTTTTTAGCAAACATTTATATGTATATGAGTAAATAACAGGACGGGGGGGGGGGGGGTAAGATCCAAACCCATGTCATTAAATATATTTGAGTTGCGTGCATGGGCGATCGTGCACGGCGGCAACATTCCCTGCCCGAAGAACATAAGCGTCCTAATTTGTTCTGCATCTAACAAAACAAATCTTGCAGAATTGTATGTAATTAAGTTGTATATCGCGCCCTTCCCCTGCTCAAATATAGCGTGGATGTCCCAAATTAGGCTATCAATAGTTAAAAGTGAAGTAATTTAAATATTAAAGGTAAAAGAAGGTGCGCTTACACCAGTAGGCGTTTACTCATTCAAATTAGTGAAGTCATTAAAAATAACCATCCATCAAAAAATAATAAATGATATATTAATAGAAAACACAACTTTCTACTAGTAGTTTGTAAATGTTTTTATTCAACATGTCGATAAGTTTGAACACAAACACACGTTGTAGGAACAACAAGAATACCGAAGGCATCTGACATCTATCACGATTTTATGTCCAGATTCATAAAGTGTAACATTCTACGAGGCACAGAGTTGGTAGACTGGAGTGTTCCAATTTTAATAATTATGTGCAATGCAAAAAAAAAAAAACTAGGGACGTGATAAAAAAAAAGAATATACAATAATACGGTACGCACAAAGTTCTTCAAACGCTTCTTCCAAAAAAAAAAAAATATCCGCCAAGCAGTTATTTTAGGCAAAATAATTTGTGTGAACGACAATAAATATAAAGAACCGTTCCAAAATAGTTCTACTCGACAACGAATTGCCGAGCAAACCGTCCTATCATGCTCGCACTATTCTATGCAGAAACAACAAAATGAAACACGTTTACAATTCTCTGTAACACCGAAATAGAGCGCAGCTCTTGAGGGGGAGGAGGAGGGTACGGAGGGGAGGGTCACGTGTGACGTCACGTAACGTCACGTGGGACGTCACGATAATAAAATTTTCACGCGAAATTTAGCAAAAAAATTTCCCACTTTCGCCGGAGCCATAACTGTAGGGCCAAGTCTTCTCGGCAGGCAGGAATGGGGTTCAGGCCGTTCAGCGAAAGGCTGCGCTTTATTTTGGAATTCTCTTCGGCACCTGGACCAACGATGGTTTAAGTTGCGTATTATTTGTACCTCCAACAGTCTAAAGTCACTGGAGCCTGGGAAAGTAGGGCCATTGCCTTCCCTGCCTGCTAACTGGACACAAACATATATACTAACATACAGACGACCAATCCTCGAACAGATCGGTCTCAGTTGCCATGGCAATCGTTAATTCGGTCCATACAAATCTTCGAAGCTTTGAAATAGTCGTTCTGAACCAGTCGCACCAACATCGCCACGGAACATCATAGTACTACAGTGTTATTCATTCATTCATTCATTCATTCATTTGTTTATTTTCTGTGCTCATGAACAGCTTGACGCCTTGGTAATGATGCACAACAAAATGTTCACAGGTTAGTTACAAAAGTCTTAAAAGCTACGAAATTTGGGTTAAAAACATCAATATCTGCTCCCCTGAGGGTATTGTAGAAGTGTTGAATGCGGGTCATGGGACTGGTTTGGATGATCTGATTAACATGAAAAGTCGGAGAAACCCGCAAAACTCGACTGGGAACGTGAATATTAATAGCAGATGTGAGATCTGGGCAATCAATTAATCCATGAATACATTTATACAAGAAAACAAGATCGCGCTCACGCCGTCTGGAACTCAAAGAAGGGCATTTGCATCGTTCCAAGAGTCTCGCATAAGAATAATAAACAGTACGGCCAATGTAACGATCGTAAACAATTCGAAAAAAACGCTTTTGAACATTTTCAATCATCTCTTGGCTCGTAGAACTAATACAATTCCAGACTAGAGAGGAAAACTCCAACTTGGTCCGGATTAACGAGAAAAATAAGCGTAGAATACAGGTTGATGTGGAGAACTCACGCGTGATTCTAGAAATTACTCCCAGCTTACGCAAAGAGCCATTAATAAGGTTGTTAACATGTACAGTAAAGTATAACGAAGAGTCTATGTATACACCAAGATCACGCGTGCACTCGACTCTTCGCAGAAGATCATTGCCAATCTGGTAACAAAAGGTGATTTTTTCTACCTTTCTAGACAAAGACATAATAACGGTTTTAGAAGGATTGAGTGTTAGCATGTTCAGACGACACCAATTGCACACACGCCTAACATCCTCCATAAGTTTTTCACAGTCTTCCAAAGATATGATCTGCCTAAACAACTTGACATCATCTGCATATTGCAAGACAGTTATAGTACTGAAAGCGTTCCTCGTCAAAATAAGTGTCTTTGGGGCCGTGCATCCAATGCGCTTATCCATTATTTTTATCTCCATAAATATTTTGCAATGGTATATTGGGGTTCTGGCGTATTTAAATACGGGAAAATCATGTTTCAATGCCGCCAAGCACGTGCGCCGCATGTGGTGGCGCTGCGAAGATGTGCGCTTGTTTCTCCGGTGTTTGGATACTGTCGTGGGATAATTGATTGATCCTGTTTTCTGTTTTTGTGTTGTATAGGATTTTATAGCTTCTTTTCTTTATTTTTCGTGTTAAAAAATGTATGTACCTTACACTGCTGTGTTCGAGCTGTAAAGGGGACAGAGACCTCGTCAGGCATCACGCCTTGAGTCTCTGCCCACCTCCCGGTCAATCCGGAAAAGAAAGAATAAAAAAAGAAAGAAACCTTGGTATTCAAGAAGCGTCCTTAAAGCTACCCGTCACCAGCGAATCTAGATCGGCTCACCAAGAATGGAGAGGTCAAGAAAAAACTGCTCATCCCATGAACCAAAATGACGACCATACGTAGAGATTTGCGCTACTTTCCCAGGATCCTGTGACATTACAAAAGACGAGCCCAAAAATTGTAAAGTAATTCGAAAAAAAAATTATTTTAACTTTGGTTGGCATTTTGTGGCTGCTATTAACGCTGCCATGGCTATTTCCGTCGCTTCTGAGCCCGCGATCACACAAAAAATATAAATTGAACCGGAAGACAGTCGGTAGAGGTGGCGTGCCACAAAGTAATATCGTCAAGCCAGTCAAAGGTGTAATTGTTTGACAGTGCTTCAGCCTAGACCTAGGGTGCCTCCATGAGCAGTTTAGGTGGTGACATCAATCGCAACGCTTTTTTCTTCTCCTCATCGCTCAAGAGCGCGTCAAGCAGCACATCTCGGCATGATATCTTGGCATTGAGTATGCTACAATAACATCTTGTTCCCGGCAATTTTTGTTTTGTTTTTGTTTTTCTTGACCGTGTGCCGTCGGCATCGGAGTACTGCAGTGAGTGGCATCACTCTAAACCAGGATGCCTCAGTGTGTACATAGAGGCACTCTAATCTAAATAGAACACTGAGGCACTTCACCCCGGCCCTCTAATGCTACGCAATATCGCTTTTTTTTTCGAACGTGTTTTTGTACGGAGGGGACGCCATATAAAGCCACTGCTCACGCACAATAGGGGTTTCCTCTACTCTTTGGGTCCCGTGAACAATTCGGGGCGTCACACTACGCATGCGTAGGGCGATGGTTCTTGTCACCGTTGTTGTAACTGCCGTTACACCAACATAAGGTTTGCACCACGGTTTGCACCATACTTTATTTCGTCTTTAGTAAGGTCGCATTCGAAGCTATGACCCGACGGCGTCCACCAAACAGTACCAAAAATGCAACGTCATGCTATTCGTCATCCTGTTGTGCGTCCGCCATAATTGATTCAACCTACCAAGCGTAGTGAACGTACCGAGGCCTTACGCTATTAGAAGGAGTGTTCGTTTTGTACGTCCTCTATCATTGGACTGTGTTCTTAGTTATAGTGAAACAAGATATATTTGCCATATTTCTTCCCCCATAAATAGACAACGATCGAACGTGCCTCGTATCACGGTCACTAGAAATATGTCATTCATTCTACATTATCTACGAAACGTAGTAATTCTGTGTGCCCGTACGCGCACGTTTGAGCTCGGAAGCGTGGGAGCGCAGCCGACAATGGAAAATTTCCATCACGATACGCAAGACAATGCCACAAGACTGATATCATCATCGTCATCACACGCCAGACAGTCATCATCACGCGCAAGATAAGTTTCCCGAACGACACTCCTCCGGCCACGGATTTCAAGCTGCAATCAGCGTTCCCGTGCAGAACGATGGGGAAAACCCGGAGGTCACCTGATCGCTCTGTCACCTCGACCGGAAGATTGTCGCGCATCATCCAGGGGCTTGTCCGGCGCTATTGACGCCTGCAGGGAGCACTTGCCCGCCGGCTGGATCCTTATCTCCGGGGAAACTTTCTCGTGTAATGCACGACGTGCCTCTCACAATCAGAGTTGTACGAGACTCAAACACACACACACACACAAAAGGGAGTGCGAAAAGGATTCAGATCAAATCCTATTTTTAGGCAGGGCTCAAACATTTTCAAGTACGAGGGATGCTAAAAAAAGTATTGCCCCACATTTTTTGGCTCCCAAAGATACACTATAGCAATATGAACATTTACAGGTTGCAACATTGAAATTTGCTGCATACATGTGTCAAATTTCACGGCCGTTGCACAAAGAACGCTGTTGTGATAGTCCGTGAACATGGAGTATGTGTCTGACATACGTCACAAGCAACGAGCTGTTGCTATGTGCAAAAAGAAGCACCATCTAATGTACTCATGATCAATTGTCGAATTTCCGCCATATTGGAGGGTTCCCGTACTGATAGTTTTGCCCGAGAGTCAATGGTACCGGCGAAGTGGGAGTCGTAGAACTAAAATATGATCACCTGTTGCAAGTCCAGTACGAACCCTTCACACAATTTAGTGACCAGTCAGCTTGAATTTTCAGAAATAGACGTAAAGAGAATAGATAACAGCTGACTCACCACTAATATGTACCAACTAGCATCACCGATATGTACCAACTAACATCACTAATATGTACCAACTAGCAGGCATGTATCCAGGGGAGGCCCATGGGGCCCGGCCCCCCCCCCGAAATCTTCCATTTTTCTGGGACCTCCTCTCCCCCTCCCCCTCATACAGCATTTTGTCATGGGCGGGCACCCCCCCCCCCCCCCGAAACAAAATCCTGGCTACGTGCCTGCAAACTAGCACTAATGTGTACCAACATCCGAGCTGACGCAGCACTAATATGTATGAACTAGCTCAATTGAAGCCTGTAACCCTCACACAACGTCCTCGAAAAAGATCCTTCACTAGCCTGGATGGCCAAGTTTACTGCTTGAGTGACGAGTCTTGCGACCTCGTTGCTGAGAATTCATTTTCCAGAATCTCGCGGCCGTCTTTCGTTTCTTTTTTGAACCGAAACTTAACAGCAACCCATTGAGTGCAGAAATAAATTATCTTAATATCATGAAAACCGAGTTAAAAGCACATGTACCTCGTCCACAATTGAAAGAAGTGAAAAAAATATATATATGGCGGCTCCCAATGGCATGATAATGATAGCTGGGAAGTGTTTTGCCTAAGACCGATTGGGTTTCCGGTGGCGGAGAAAAACAACTTTGACAAAAATTCATAACCATTTAACTGTCGCGTATGAAAGTTATACAAACTATAGGAGCACGGTCGTATGCTGGATGAAAACAAAATATATTGAAAGCTTCAGAAGGTCGAAAGATGGATTTGCATGATCGGTTGCAGACGGAGAGACCTGCCACTATTACCGACGCAGACATGCTGCAGCACGCCGATGAATTTATTCGTGCTAATATGCACATCACGAGCCGATCATTAGCCCTAGAGCATTCAGCCAGCGAAAGAAGTCACCGCCGATTATTGACATTACCGGTGTGTGCGTGGCACAAGAGGAACCGAAGAGTCATTTTTTCTCCAGCATGACGATGCCCGCGCCCTCACCACAGTCTAAAAACCAGACATGTACGTAACGCGTTAGAAGTAACGAGTTACTTCTGCGCAGTTACTATTTTCGGTAACGAGTAACGTATTTAGTTTACTTTTCTAGAAAATAAACGAGTAACGTACTTAGTTACTTTTAAGGCTAAGTAACGAGTAACGGTATTTCGTTACATTTGAGGAGTAACGTGTACAACAACGTTTAAACAGCCTCGTTTTAATTCTAACCGGAGTATGCGTCTATTGCGAGAACGGTAGCTGGGCAACCCGAAAAACAAATAAACAGTGTGACAGTACAGTAACGTATATCGCTGAACACGTCAGTCGAACAGTTCGACTGACGTGTCCAGCGATAAGCGTTGCTGTACTGAACTCTACAGCTGGGAATGTCCTTCACCCAGCGAGCACAATCAAGTTCGTTGGTTGAACCTTCTAAAACCGAGTACGGACCGCATGTAAACCCGGAGGTTGCCAACGCGGGAAGGCACATAATCTATTGTCAACTTCGAACTTTAGAAGTAGAGAGAACACAAGAGAGAGGGGAATCCCAGATCCACCAGCTCTTGCTGAAGCACAACACTGCCGTTCCTTCGAGCGCGTCGGTGAAACGACTCTTCAGCATCGCCTGAGATGTATTTTCAAGGAAGCGGGGAAATACATAACTGATGAAAACTTCGAGATGCAGCTACTGATGAAGTGCAACGACTACTAAAAATAAAACAATAAACTATGAAACAAAAACAGTTGTGAATTTGGTCGTCAAAGTAACGTGAAAAGTAACTCGTTACTTTTGAGGTAACTCAGGCGTTCCTTTTGAATCGGTAACGGGTAACGTATTTAGTTACTTGTTGAGCGAGTAACGAGTAGCGGTATTTAGTTACTTATTTCGGGTAACGTGTACATGTCTGCTAA